>JASTWR010002392.1:0-20421 GCA_030770355.1 Harpagoxenus sublaevis
CCTGCTTAAAAGAATGGATAGAACTGTATCAGATAAGATAAAAAATTTGACAATTTTGTATCATAACCGATACAGTTGTATACAGTTATATCCGAAGCCCTCGCGGGACTTGATAACATTTCTATCATAACCAATAAAATTGTATCCGTTTCACTTCTTATATGAATGGTATGATTCAACATTAACAAGTTTGTATTCTGTTCAATATAATTTTAATTATATGTTCTATCTGTTTGAATAAAGAATTAATAGAATTTTATCTAACTATAATCAATATACTTTAATAGCGGATATTACGAAACATTCAAATCTTATCCAATATGATATTTCTTGATAATCGATTTCTAATCTGAATGGAACATATTAATAAGATTGACTTTGTATAAGGATATATATTAATTTCACAATTGTTGAAATATATCACAATGAATTTGAGAAGTTGAACTGAAAGTGTATAAGTTTTTAACTGACTATTAATAAAATACATTTATATGTCCAAGAATCAGAGACGGTACGAAAAAACATGTTCCACATCCATCATGTTCTGTCTGAAAAACCTGACGGAAGAATTGTTCGCAAAGAAAGATCTAATGCATTAAATCAGCTTTTCCTTATTGATGTATGAATCATAGTTCATAAACGATTCTGTGATTCGATTCCTATTATGAATAAATCCGGAACTCAGGATTCAGGTAATTTCGGGCCTGGAAATCAGGGCAATCACATTCTATCAGATAAACCTGATCGAATCAATGCATTGGATTAGGTTTTTCTTATTGATTTATGAATCATACTTTATTGCGATTCTGTGGTTTATTTCCTATCATGATGAATCCGAAACTCAGGATAGTAGGAATTCAGATAATTTTGGGCGTGGAAATCAGGGACGACATGGAAACACGTTTACACCATCAATTCACGTTCTATCAGATAAATCTGATCGAATCAATTCAATTGAATCAGGTTTTCCTTATTGATGTATGAATAATAGTTCATCATCGCGATTCTGTGATTCAATTCGCTATTATAAGAATCCGGAACTCAGTGATTCAGATAATTTCGGGGCCTGGAAATCAGGGCAATCACATTCTATCAGATAAACCTGATCGAATCAATGCAATTGAATTAGGTTTTCCTTATTCATTTATGAATCATACTTTATTGCAATTCTGTGATTCGATTCCTATCATGATGAATCCGGAACTCAGGATAGTAGGGATCAGATAATTTCGGGTGTGAAATCAGGGACGACATGAAAAACACGTTACCAAACCCCCGGACAGCCAAACCTGAGCAGAGTCTGCATTAAATTTTTGGTATCAGAAGGCAACAAATTGCACGCAGAAACTGCTCCATCAACGATGTGTCAAACTTAACCAAAATGCGACAGAACTTGCTGATAGGCAATGTGAGCAGATTAGGCAGTAAAACTTGGCAGCAGATTGACGAACAAGATTGAGCAGAGCCTTTATGTGTGCAGGCTCTGCGCGTTTTTCTGCTGGCAATCTGCTTACATTGCCTGTCAGCAGGCTCTGTCGACAGAACACGAACTTAATGCGGACACAGATGGCTATGGTTTTGGTGAGGATTCTGATCCAATTTGCTGCCAATCTGCGAGCATCCTGCTAACATTTTGCTCACTAGGACCATCAATCACGTTCTATGAAATAAATCTGATCGAATCAATTCAATTGAATCAGCTTTTCCTTATTGATGTATCCCATACAGCATAAAACTAAACAGAAATGTTTCAGAAACGTTATAAAATTTCCAAAAGTTTCTAAGTAACACTAAAACGTCGTTGGTACATCTAAAATACATAACATAGAAACGTAACATTTGAAACGTTTACGCGATGTTTATGAAAGGTTTTTACATACAAGTCTGAAATCTGAAAGATGCTGAAATATTATATACAAGGTGTTTCCTTTATCTCTTACACCTCATAAAATAACTTTTTTATTTGTGATTCTAGAAAAAAATACTTCAGACAAAAGTTGTACGGTTTCAAGGGGGACATAAGATGGTGGCAATGATTTGA
The DNA here is from genome assembly GCA_030770355.1 of Harpagoxenus sublaevis. Lineage (NCBI taxonomy): Eukaryota > Metazoa > Arthropoda > Insecta > Hymenoptera > Formicidae > Harpagoxenus > Harpagoxenus sublaevis. The sequence goes on from JASTWR010002392.1 coordinate 2,042, forward strand.
CCTTGGACAGTTGCTTGAAGGTCACATGAAAGTTACCTTCAATTTTTTAAATGAAATTTTTTTACTTTTTATTACATATTCTTGTAGCCCTTGTCGAAACGTTTTCAAAACACTATAATAAAGCTCTCTTTTGTTAAGAATTTTCTGAGGTATTTTAAATTTTGTTATTACATTTTTAATGTAAAATATGAAATATTTCGTAAAGTATTTACTTTTCGATAATTTTACCTTAATACTTTTATACGTAGAATAATGAAAGAAATCAAATAATGTAAAAAAAACAGACAAATTAATTTTTAAAAAATTGATTGCATTTTGTGGACAAACTTAATTTTGAAAAATTAATATTATTATTCGATTTCTTTGATTATTCTATGTGTAAAAATATTAAGGTAGTCATCAAAAAGTGAATACTTTACAAAATATTTCATATTTTATATTAAAAATATTATGACACAATTTGAAATATTTTAGTAAATTCTTAACAAAAGAGAACTTTATTATAGTGTTTTAAAAACGTCGTGACAAGAGCTACAAGAATATACAATAAAAATAAGGGGCTTCTATATAAAAAATTTAGATCAAAAGCATCTTAAATTTTTAAATAAAACCATTAAAGGTTAAATAAAAAAATAGTTTTTATTGCATATTTTTGTAGCTCTTGTCGAGACGTTTTCAAAACACTATAATGCAACTCTCTTTTGTTAAGAATTTCCTGAGATATTTTAAGAAAGATGCACGGTAGCGCATCTTTCCATGCTAGTTCGCAATGACACCGATAGGCGGCGCATAGTGGTAAGATTAATGGTGCGATCCCATGGTACGGAACGTATGCGCAATGCGGTATTGGCGGAACGCTCGTGATTGGTTCGACCTCTTTTACGTTCGTTCCGCCGACTTTTATCCGCAAGTTTCTATTTTATCCGCACTATCCGTGCGGAAACTGCGGAAGCTTTATAACAAAAGCTGCGATTATATATAATGAATATAATTTTAATAAATATAATTTAATGAATATAATTTTAATAAATATAATTTTATAATTTTATGCGTAGTTGTTGCTTTTTAAATGGACACCAACATTGTTTTAATTTATTTAATAATACGCAAATAATAACAAACAATTTTTTAGAATACATTTTTAGCGACTGAATGTTGTAGCAATTGGTGACAATTTTGTAGGTTATGAATGGAATTCGTTAATGTGACAGATGTATTGCATGTATGTACGTGTGATTCCGTTCCGCTTAAATATAATTATCTGTGTCCCATGGAGCGGAAAATGCGGAAGCGTAGTCTGTGCGTGCCAATAATATACACTGTTCCGATAGATACAATGAAAGGATCTATGGGAAATAATCTTGTGATTGGCAAGCGTCAATTGCGCTTCCGCGAATTCCGCTCCATGGGATACAGATAAAGATATTTCAGCGGAACGCAACTGGCGGAATATCTGCGATTGGACGAACTTCATTCCGTCAATTCCGCATTGCGCATACGTTCCGTACCATGGGATCGCACCATAACTCGTAAGTTTCAATTGAGAGCGAATATAAGCAGTTATAAAGTTATCGGACAATCAGTATTCAAACAGATACAGTGCTAGTTCACTGAAATAACGGGTTCGGACGCGATAGGATACTAGCATGAATGAATCAGGATTTTCGGATTCAACATGATAGAAGTCGTCTGACAATCAGTATTCAACGAGATACTGTGCTACTTTCTCGAAAAAACGAGTTAGGACACGATAGGATACTTGCATACATGAAACAGGATTTTCTGATTTATCATAATATGGGAGATACAATGGTCAATATTGAACCAGATACAATGCTACTTTATTGAGAAAGCTGCTTAGAACAGGATAGAATACTTACATCATTAAATCTGGATTTTCTGATTCACCATGATCTTTCCATGCTAGTTCGCAATGAAACTGATAGGCGGCGCATAGTGGTGAAATTAACTCGTAAGTAAGTTTTAGTTGAGAGCGAATATAAGCAGTTATAAAGTTATCGGACAATCAGTATTTAAACAGATACAGTGCTAGTTCACTGAAATAACAGGTTCGGACGCGATAGGATACTAGCATAAATAAATCAGGATTTTCGGATTCAACATAATAGAAGTCGTCTGACAATCAGTATTCAACGAGATACTGTGCTACTTTATTGAGAAAGCAGCTTAGAACAGGATAGAACACTTACATCATTGAATCTGGATTTTCTGATTCAACATGATCTTTCCATGCTAGTTTGCAATGACATCGATAGGCGACGCATAGTGGTGAGATTAACTCGTAAGAAAGTTTTAGTTGAGAGCAAATATAAGTAGTTGTAAAGTTGTCGGACAATCAGTAATGCAGTGCTAGTTCACTGAAATAACAGGTTTAGACGCGATAGGATACTTGTATACATGAAACAGGATTTTCCGATTTATCATAATATGGGAGATACAATGATCAATATTTAAACAGATACAACGCTACTTTATTGAGAAAGCTGCTTAGAACAGGATAGAAGACTTACATCATTAAATCTGGATTTTTTGATTTAACATGATAGGCGTAGTCGGATAAAAGATTCTGTATATCCAATTTTTATGATTAGATATGACACGTTTGAATCAAATCTCCTATTTAATATAATTAATACTGATATATAAACAACTTTTTATTAATATACATCTGGATAGGAAAGAGTAAATAAATATCGTATTAAAACAGACAGTTTTAAGAATGACGAATCTCGACATTAGGATATAAATTGATATTCAGACAACGTGAATTGCGATATTCAATCTGATACGAAATATGCAACTAAAATTCCGGATTCATTTTCATTAACTACGAATACCTCTTACTATATACTGTGATAAAGGTTGTGTATCTGGATTTCACGATGGTGGATATGAAAAACTGGAACCAAATCCCCTATTCAACTTGATAGAAAGTTTTTCTATCAGTTTCTATCTATTTTCTTGAGCAGGGAGAGCGGAGCAAGAGGAATCCGGAAGAGGAGAACGGAGCATGCGCGCGGAGGAATTTAGTCAGGGAACAAGGGAGTGAAAGAGGATTGGCAGCCATGCGGGACGCTGAGACGCGGTTTACGAACGCAGGTAACAGAAACGGAAGGTGGTTATGGCGGCGGCTACGAAGCCACATGGTCATGAGTAAGAAGAATCAGAGGCTGCGAGTAAGAAGAATAGGTACAAAGGAGAATCAGGGAAATATAGGAGCTGAGAAAGGAGGAAGGATGTCAAAGACAGGATTGAGGCAAATAGGAGTGGATGGAGGAGATTGAGGCAAATAGGAGTGGATGGAGGAGATGAGGGAGAGAATAGTTTGGATCGAGCAAGATATAAAAGAACAAAAACAAGAAATGAAGGAGGTCAAAAACGTATGACAAGGATGGATGAGAGGCAAGAAAAGGTGGAGAGGGGGCAGAAGGAGGCAGAGGAGAGAGAGAGAGAGAGAGAGAGAGAGAGAGAGAGAGAGAGAGAAAGAGAGAGAGAGAGAGAAGAGAGCAGTGGCCCAGCAGAAGCGGAAAAGAAGAAGAATAGTAGAGAAGGTAAGACAAGTGAAGCAGAGGAAGAAGAGAAGGTGAAAACGGAAGAAAGAGAGAAAGAGGAGAGTAATGGCAAAGAAAAAGTGGAGTGGAGAAGGGAGTAGGAGGTAGCTAGGGCGAAGGAGATGGAGGAAAAAAAATGCGAGACAGACAGCGAGAAAGATAAGGGTGAAGAGTGGGGATAGATGAGATGGTGGGAAGAAGAGTCAAGCGACGATGAAGAAAAAAAAGAGAGGAGAAGAGAGCATTAGAAAAGATGAAGGAAGAGAGTAAGAAGGTGAAAGCGTGGAAAATGGTAGAAAAAAGAGAAGAGGAAACCAAAACGAAAAGGGAGCAGAAGGAAAAGGAGAAGGCAAGAAAAGATAGTATGGAGGAGAAAGTGAGAAGAATAAAAAGAAGGAGAACTCTAATTTGGATCGGTGTTGAAGGAGACGGGCCCGAAGGGAGAAGGGAATTTGTAGAAATAGTAATGGAGATAATCTTGGATAGGAGAATAAAGGTGAGGGAAATCATAGAGGTGAGAGCAGAAGGAAGGGAGAAGGTGATGTTAGTAGAATTGGAAGAAAAGGAAGACATGGAGGAAATATTTAACAAAAGATGGGAGATAAAGAAAAGGTGGGACGTGAGAGTAGATGAAGAATTATCAAAGGAAGAAAGAAAGATGAGGTGAAGACTGGAAGATAAGGCGCGCAAAGAGAGAAAGGAAGGGAACTCGGTAGTTCAAACAAGTAGAAAAATATGGGTAAACGGGAGAGAGATAAAATGGGATGAGCAAGAGAACAGATGGAGAAAAGCGTAAAGTTAAGAGAAGAAAGGAAAGAAATAAAATAGGGCGAGTGAAAGAGGTAGCAAAAGAAATCGAAAGGTTCAAGTGCGGAGGTTTTTGTACTAGATAAGAAAGAAGACTTTGAAAGACGTGTATGGAATGTAGGTTATATACAGCATAACAGTGACCAGGCATTCGAATGGCAAATAGTTTAGATTGATTTGAAGGAGATAATGTTGATTTGATGAATATTTAATAGTTATGATAGTTATGATTCTGAATAGATTTTGATTTAAGTTTCAGCCGAAACTTAGCGCACGAATTAAGCAGCTGATGTCGCTAGTAGGTGATTACGGCGTAGACGTTTTGTAAATGTAAGAAAGAAGACTGTGAAAGATATGTATTGTAGATTGTAGGTATATACAGTATATAGCAGTAATTCGTGCATTCGAACGGCAAATAACTAGATTTTATTTTGACTGATTTGGATGAGATAATATTGATAGATTTGATTTGATTTTGAGCCGAAACTTAGTGCATATAAATTATAACAACTGTTACATATATAGTACAGGTCGATTATGGTGTAGACGCAATGGTCAGGTTTATGAGAAGGGATTGATATTTTGTAAAGGGTTGGGTACGTCCCTACAAAACGCCAATTTGTATTGTATGGAAGAAGATGAAGAAGGTGAAGTGTAAAGGTTTGGGAAACGTTCCTAAAAAACGCCCTTTTAAACCCGAGAGGGTAATAAAGTATGCTTTGAATTGAATTGAATTTTGAAGAGCTCAAGTAGATTAGCTCAAACTGAAAAGAAGAATCATGTACCATTTTACAAAATTCGCAATAGTTATCGAGTAATTAATTTAGCTATATGAGTCAATGTGTGCGTGAAAAGCGGTAGACCAAACTCGGTAGGCGTGTAAAATTATTTAATTGTTAGGTCACTAAGCATTTTTTGATAGCGAGAGGTGGAGTCACGCAGCGATCGCCGAGCGCAGACACCACCTCCTGCCGAAAAACTATGGTATCCATACACCTTTCGCTCTTAGATGATGCTCACCATTGCTAAAAGACGTAACAACTAAACAATTTTACATGTCTACCGTATCCGGCCTACCGTTTTCCACGCGCATGCACATTGTCTCTAAAGGCAGTTTAATTAATTACTTAATAACTATTGCAAATTTTGCAAAATAATACATTATTTTTCTTTTGAGTTTGAACCAAAATCTATCTTCAGATTTTGGCTTTATCAAAAGTTGTCGAACATTCTGTATAAATATTTAATAAAGTTCTTAATGAACAAAATAATAGTTTAATTCGACCTAACTGGCCACATTTACTGAATTTCAACCTTTGTGACGTTTTGACCATTGACCAGATTAGCATTTGAGAAACCAATGGTCGAATCGTTGTGAAGATTAAGATTTAATGAAAGTGTACAGTTAGGTCGAATTAAACAATTATTTTATTAATTATTACCGTCAAAGCAAAGGATTTTCTGTTCTTAGTGAATTTGTCTTTTAAAGTAATATGTATAACTCATGTTACTATATTATATTTTTAAGTAATATACATTATATTACTCTATTATACAGTTTTATATTTTAGTGTATTCTATACATATATTATACTTTTGTAAAGCGAACAATATTTAATTTGTAATATAATTCCGTGTAATTGTGCATTGCGTATATACTTATTGTAGGCATCTTCGTTGTCTTCTTCCTCTTTGGCAAACAAAAAACCGCCGATAAACGAACTTCTAACGTTGATCCAATATTTATACAAGGAGTGATTGAAGAAGTAATAAGACATAAAAGAAAATAAGTAATGTAATTATTTGGTAAACAGATAAATGATTAAATTCAATATCCGATCATTTCATATGTTTACAATAAATATAAAAGTATATCTATGTAATTAAATAAAAGAATTTATTAAGTAAATTTTTATTTTATATACATAAATGTATGCATATATCTTTAGCTACTATCTTTTTGTTTATTTGGCTTATTTAAATATTTATAAATGTTTTTGCGATCAGCTCTTAAAAATTTAATCGACACAAACATCAAATATCAATATGAAATAAGATTTTAACATACGATTAAAAACACGTTGTTTTACAAGATAAATAGAAACATAAATTTAGATTATTGTAACTGTCTAATCTACAGTGACTTTAACCTTTTTAAGTAGCACAGCTCTACCTGCAGGTGTTTAATGTTCCATTGATATCGGTTGTTTATTTGTTTTTTAAATTTCCCGAAACTACCACTTGATGTAAACCTTTGATATCTCTGATTAAACACAAAAAACAACACTATTCGGGTTTAAGATTTTTTCCAAAATGTCGATAATATTCCTAAATACAAATCCAAAAACAAAACAAAATAAAGAATAACGTTAACGATATTTGTAAAATTTATACCAGCTTTTCTTCTTTTCAAAATTTTGTTCTGTTTTTGGATTTTTATCTAGAAATATTATCAATATTTTGGAAAAAATCTTTAACCCGAATAGTGATGTTTTTTTAAGAGTTTATATGAAGTGGAAATTTCGTAAAATTTTTAAAAACAAATGGAAGACTGATATCTAATGGAACATTGAACACCCGCAGTTAATTTCAAATAATATTGTTATTTTTAATGTGCATTGATGAGGACCACATTTGGGGTCAAAATGTTTGTGTGTTACTCTTTGTTTTTATCATATGACTCAAGCAACAACAACTAGCTTTGTTTGTTAGCCCTCTTCAATCTGTTTATTATATACTAACGTAAAAACAAATAATTTTATGTTTAAAAGATAATAACTAAAAATATATATAATATATGTAGATATATATTTATGTACATAAAATTAACATTTTTTATTAAATTCTCTTCTTATTATATGTAATATAATAAAAGCGATAATTACTCATCAACGGGGTCAGCTTCTCTCTGTATTTCTTCCAATACTTGACTTCGAATCGGACTCTTATGTGGTAAAAAATTTGTAACTTCTGTATTCCTATAAGAGTGACCCATATAATACAGTTTATTAATGTTGAAGAGCTCGTTGCATATTTATATTAATATATTATAGCGTAGTACGTATTTTTTATTTCTCAAAATAATCAGTTAACCGCAAATTTACTTAGGTATGTACAAATGTATACACTTACTCCGTTATTTCCAATGTATCATAAAATGCAGAAGAATATAAGTCAGTTGCCCCTAATATATTTTCTAAATTTTGCCCAAAAGATTCAATGCGTTCTCTATGTAGCCATAAGTGTTCTATTAATGTATCTCTTGTGACTATTGGAAAAAATGTTGCAGCACAGTTTACGCACTTTATGACATTTTCTTCCAGTACGTCAGGGATTGTATAAAAATAATTCCACACTAAATCATGTTCTACGATCTCTGGAGGTCTCGATGCCATTGCAACCGTCTTGTATGATAGATTGTTGAGTGCTAAATGTTTCACTTTAATAAGTGCTTACAACATTTCTTATAGAAGGTCGAAAAGAGAGGGATTATTTTTAAATAAAATATAAAAATTGATATTTTTCGTATATAGTATATGTATATATATGGTATAGTTTAAATTTAAACTGTCAGATTTTATACTTTTATTCCTAATTATCTAATAATTATAATTTTAAAGTTATACTAAATTACAGCACAGCTTATAGCAGAAGTAATGTGTATATGTTTGACAATTCGTAAGAGCGAGATCAGTCGTACATATATTGAAAAAATTAAAATTAATTTTAAATTAATCTAGACTTTGAAATAGTGGGTATATAAAAGTAAATTTAAAAGTTTATAAACTTAATTGAAAATATTCATTGTATGAATTTCGCGGATGTTTCCTTTGTACTTAATGTACCTTTTGTAATGTTATGTGTACAAAGTATACATAATTAACCTATTTAATAAATAAAGATACAAAGTATTGGTGTTTCTTCTCTTTATTATTTATACATTATTAAATTTTACATATTGGGTTATTAAACGTAGACATATTGTGTTGGCCAGTATTTTTACCTGACAATAATGATATATCTTTCTTACATCGTGTCTCTTGATATGTGAGAAAGATATATATCATTATTGTCAGGTAAAAATACTGACCAACACTATAAATGGTTTATTATTTGCAGATTAGGAATAGTAATATAATCCGGCGAAAAGTGCCTTGATATTTTCTATAGCTGCGTTTTGATATTCGTTAACACAGCACGGCGTCATAAATGGCTTCCCACCTTAAGATTGTCACATCCGAGTTTGACGTGACAATCTTCAGGTAGGAAACCATTTATGACGTCGTGCTGTGTGTTAACAAATATGACGCAATATATTTATTCATTTTACTTTTTATTATTACAAAACAATAAAAAATATATTCCAATTTTTAAAAATATGGCGCAGTTTGAAAAAATCTGTATAAAATTGGTTTATGTAACATACATTCAGTGATCGGCAAAAATTCTGTTTTTAGAAATGATATCGGCATTTATTTTCAATTAATCAAAAATAAAAAATTTAAATGTTTTTAATTTTAATTAACAAAAAAATTGGTAATAAATAAAATACTAAGCTCTAAATTTAAAAAAATTATCAATTGATTGGAAATATAATACTCTGTCTGAGAAATTAATAAATAATCAGAAATATATTGCTCATAATCCAAAAAATTGGCAATTATATTAAAATAAATTGACGAGTCAACAAAAAATTACTAATTTTAAAAAAAATATTTTTAATTTTTTGAAAAATTAGTAGTTTTTAAAAAGTATATTTTTGTAACAATTAGTACTTGCTTAAAATATATTATTAATTTTTGAGAAAATTAACCATTTATTAGTTTGTAAAGGATCCTTTAGGAATATGTCAGTTGCAGCAGAGAGGAAACGATGGAGTTAATTATACTAAACAATTTTTTCGTACTGAAAAATCGTGTTTTTGGGAAAATTTGTAATTACTAGGTAAACTATATGTGCTTTGCACGCTCCACTCACCCCCCTCAAATATAACAATTGTAATTTAATCATAATAATAATTATAAACAAATAATTGTGAATTTTGATTTTACGTGCCCATATACGTATTTTCCTTATTTATTTAAATATTTCTTGATATAAATAATTTTTAACGTTTCTAACGACGTTGGTTACCCAGAAGAACTTAATAACTAAATCAAATAATCTTATTCTAGATATAGCAACATATATAATTTTTTTTATTGAACACATCTTTTCTTTAATTAATCAATACCAATTTTATGAAACATTTAAGCTTGAGATCTATTGTCTTTTTCACACACACACACACACACACACACACACACACACACACACACACACACACACACACAAAATTATATTTTCTAATATAAATTAAGTTTAGTTGTTTATTATAGTTGGAGTAATGGGCTGCGCACAATGAAGGGAATAGGGAACAGGAATAGGAATTCGTAGTCGCAATATTTTTAATACACGTGCATTGAAAAAAGATGCAAATATGAATTCCTATTCCTGTTCTCTATTCCTTTCACTGTGCGCAGCCTGTTAGACAAAGCATAGCTTTGTCTCACTTTAACTAACGTCTTGGCTATCAATAGCGACCGCGGTGTCCAAACTCTTACTAGAGAAACTCTAGCTGCCGCCAGAGACCTGAGAGACTCTGTAATGTCTCTAGCTGTCGCCGGCCGGTTCGAGCTTATATACCAATCGGCGTGTTGAGAACAGTGATCGGCAAAAAAATTTTAATTATTTATTTATTAAATGTCAAAGCATTCATTAATAAGCAAAAATATTAAGTGCCGAAAAAGAAAAAAAATATGAATATAAAAAATGATAAGAAAGCATTGTTCCAATTTGCACACTTTTTGTAAATATATGAATGTGTTTGAAGTTTCAATTTCATATTCAGAAGTGCAAAATAGAGCGAAGTCGATGTTTAAAAAGTTATATTCATGTTATCACACAGTCATCAACAAAGTAAATCAGTCAACAAGGTAATAAATTTGTACCTATAACTTACAAGAATAATTTATTAACTATTACTTATATACATATATTGATACTACGTATAACGTATCAGCAGATACAGCGTATTTATTCTCCAAGAAGTTCACAATCAGGACTATTTATCGTCCCTTATTGATATAATACTCTTGGATATGCCAAAATAAACACGTGTTTTCTAAGTAGATAATACTATTTTGTTTTAGCGACACTCGAATTACACTTCATAATTACTCTTAATTCAAAATTCTCATCAGTTAATTTATTAATTTTAAGTAAATTGAAACTTGTAGCATATCTAAAAAGTCTCTCTACTGATGCAGAGGATGGTAAAGGTGTATTAAATTTGAGAAAACTTCTTTAACAATAGGATATGAATTAAGTAACTCGAGATCACTCCTACTTTTAGTACTAAATTTCTGAAATATTGTTTCTACATCAGAGGTCCCAAAAGTTTCGACTACATCAGGTGTGTCATAATCACATGTAAAGTCAAAGAAATCATCCTCAGCTACACTATCATCTTTTTTCTCATGTTTAACTCTACTCGACACAGAAGTAAGTGCTTCTTTTATTGCTAACATAAGATTTGTTTGCACTGAGTGACTTAAACAATTGAGCCAGTTCAACTTAAACTTAGGATGTAAAGCTGCTGCTACAGCGCTAATCCGTCCTTCATCCTCAACATCAAAAATTGGCTTAAAACGCAACTCTAAACTTTTCAACAATCCAGACACTAACTTTTTACAAAATTGTAACTTTATTTTTTGAGAAGCCAGTAATTTATTCTTGACGGATATGAGTGTGGGAAGCAAGTATCCATAGCTAGCGACTTTATCACCTTGTAAAATGTCAATAGCCTCAGCGAGAGGTCTATTTCAATGAAGATATTCTTCCATAAATCTGTAAAATAATAATTTAACAATACTTCAGTTTCTGAAATAAAATTCAATTTTTCAACTCAAATTGCAAAAATTTTTTAAAACTAAATATTTTAAAACCTCCAATCAAATGAAAAAAATTAATGGACATAAACCTGGATATCTTCATCTCAAGAAAAAAATTAACAAAAGTGAGCAAGTTTGAGTTAAAATAAGTATTTTTCTTACCTAAAGTCAGTTTCATCAAGTGGCTTATTTATACCCAACTCGAACAATATTAGTTAATATTTCTTCTTTTAAACCAAAAATCTGCAATAATGCACGATATAGCGAGTTCCAACGGGTTATCACTGGCCTATTAAAACTCTGACCAAGAGTTAATTTTTCATATTTTTTTGGAGAATTTTGCAAATTCCATAGCTCATTACAACGTTCAATCATCTGAGTGTAGGCTGAATTCAATTTTTTTGATAATTTTATGAGCGAAAGTACGTCACTTATAGCCAGAAGATTAAAAGTACGGCTAGCACAATAAAAATGCTGTGGTAATATTTCTTCTGAATAATCATCAGGTTTCTCTTCAAATAATTCGAGTAAAGCATGCTCTTCGTTTTCTAATTTGGTCTCAAAGTTAGTACCGACTTCTTCGTCATCAGAAATTTCTTCTGTAAATGTCAAAACACAAAATATTCAATTAAATAAAATAGAGAAAAAAAATATAACTCTACTAGTATATAAAGAATACAGAGAATGGATATATTCTTATAAAATGCATGGAAAATATTTTGTAATCAATCAAACAATGTCATTTTTTTTAAATTGAAATAAATAATACACGTATAGGGTCAAATTATAACTAAATAATGAGTAAATTATAAAAAAATTTTCTAAATTGTAAAAAGTCGAGTGTAAACTTATTAGGTTTGTAGAATTTATCAAATGTAGAGGTATACTGCAAACAAAGTTAGTATTGAAGTCTAATTTTAGAGATAAATTTATCTATAAAAACTATAATCAATTGTAAATGTAGATATTTACCGGAAAAGAATGTGTCACCCAAATTGACTCCAAATTCGCGAAACGCTTTCACAAAGTTCGACCCGTTGTCTGTTACTGTGCCAATCACCTTATTCTTATTAATTCCAAATGAAGTATGGATATCTGCAATGAGACGAGCGACTCTGTCGTATGAATGTGTCCCACTGAATCTTCGACATGCTATTGCGTATGATTTACGTTCCATCGTTTGCTTGGCAATCTACAAATCAATTAATAAAAATTTATGAAATCTTCTAATCAAAATTATGAAATGACCTAATATGTATATGAATTTAACGAATTTTTGTAAAACAGCAAAAGTAATAGAAGACTAAAATTATTTATCTTACCCAATGAACAGTCATTCCTAAAAATCGTCGACTTTGACAAGACCACACATCTGCTGTCGTACAAACGTTTTCAGCATCGCTAATCATTTTCTTAATAGAAGAAATGTTCTCTTTAAATGTTTTATGTATCCTACGTTCGACAGTTCGAGCAGATAGATGAGCAAGACGTTTGCCACCTTTTTTAATTTTCATATCTATAAAAAATTATACTTATAAATCCTATTTATTAGTTAATTCTTGAAATAAAAATTTGTAAGTATCAATTACCATCAAAAATTTTTCTAAATGATTTTGACTCCACAGTGCTGAAAGGAACGAAGTTTTCTAGAATGTAATTGATCACGTTTTCCTCAAACTGTGCCTGAGAAAAATGGCAGTACGTCTTATACTGTTCGACTTCATGGATAACTTTTATTTTCTTTTGTTGAGCATATTTTTCATATTCGTCACGCTTGTGTTTGTGAACTTTCTAAAAGAAAGTATAAAATTGTTACAAAAATTAAATCCTGCAATATAAACACTTTTCATTAATGCAATATTCTTTCAGAATATTACATCAATAAATTTGATAAATCAGCATTTTAAAAACGTACCAATTATTTTTGTCGCAATTTATCAAAGATAATGAAACATTTTTACCTTAATGTGTGACACGTAGTTCGAGGGAATCTTCAGTGAGCCGTTGATAGTATGAAATTTATTATTTTCTCTCTTACATAATTGACATATGCCAACTATCGTACCATTGAGAGACGATTTATCTAAATCAGGTGAAAAGTATATACCATCAAGGTACGCCCGACAATTGCACTCTTTTAGTAATTCTCTTTTAATTTCCTCTACATTTTGCACAACACCTAACACTACTGGAGTCTCTCTAACCTCTTCTCTAACTTCTTGGTTAGAAGAATACTGGCTCGAGGTTATTAGGTTTTCGTCACTCGACATTTCACATAAGTATAGCTCTACACAAACACTCGTAAATAATATTCTCAACTATATTGCCTTCACGGAGAGAACAACCAGGAATTTTGTTCGGTTTTGTCAGATCCCGCCTGAAGCCCGTGTCAGAACTCAGACTACGTATCGCGGACGCAGATCGAATGTGCTCGTCTGTGATTGGCTGAATTCCGATCCGCGTTCCGCAATCTCAATCCGATCCGTGTCCGCGATACGTAGTCTGAGTTATGACACGGGCTTCAGGCGGGATCTGACAGAACCGAACGAAATTCCTGGTTGTTCTCTCCGTGAAGGCAATATAGTTGAGAATATTATTTACGAGTGTTTGTATAGAGCTATACTTATGTGAAATGTCGAGTGACGAAAACCTAATAACCTCGAGCCAGTATTCTTCTAACCAAGAAGTTAGAGAAGAGGTTAGAGAGACTCCAGTAGTGTTAGGTGTTGTGCAAAATGTAGAGGAAATTAAAAGAGAATTACTAAAAGAGTGCAATTGTCGGGCGTACCTTGATGGTATATACTTTTCACCTGATTTAGATAAATCGTCTCTCAATGGTACGATAGTTGGCATATGTCAATTATGTAAGAGAGAAAATAATAAATTTCATACTATCAACGGCTCACTGAAGATTCCCTCGAACTACGTGTCACACATTAAGGTAAAAATGTTTCATTATCTTTGATAAATTGCGACAAAAATAATTGGTACGTTTTTAAAATGCTGATTTATCAATTTATTGATGTAATATTCTGAAAGAATATTGCATTAATGAAAAGTGTTTTATATTGCAGGATTTAATTTTTGTAACAATTTTATACTTTCTTTTAGAAAGTTCACAAACACAAGCGTGACAAATATGAAAAATATGCTCAACAAAAGAAAATAAAAGTTATCCATGAAGTCGAACAGTATAAGACGTACTGCCATTTTTCTCAGGCACAGTTTGAGGAAAACGTGATCAATTACATTCTAGAAAACTTCGTTCCTTTCAGCACTGTGGAGTCGAAATCATTTAGAAAAATTTTTGATGGTAATTGATACTTACAAATTTTTATTTCAAGAATTAACTAATAAATAGGATTTATAAGTATAATTTTTTATAGATATGGAAATTAAAAAAGGTGGCAAACGTCTTGCTCATCTATCTGCTCGAACTGTCGAACGTAGGATACATAAAACATTTAAAGAGAACATTTCTTCTATTAAGAAAATGATTAGCGATGCTGAAAACGTTTGTACGACAGCAGATGTGTGGTCTTGTCAAAGTCGACGATTTTTAGGAATGACTGTTCATTGGGTAAGATAAATAATTTTAGTTTTCTATTACTTTTGCTGTTTTACAAAAATTCGTTAAATTCATATACATATTAGGTCATTTCATAATTTTGATTAGAAGATTTCATAAATTTTTATTAATTGATTTGTAGATTGACAAGCAAACGATGGAACGTAAATCATACGCAATAGCATGTCGAAGATTCAGTGGGACACATTCATACGACAGAGTTGCTCGTCTCATTGCAGATATCCATACTTCATTTGGAATTAATAAGAATAAGGTGATTGGCACAGTAACAGACAACGGGTCGAACCTTGTGAAAGCGTTTCGTGAATTTGGAGTCAATTTGGGTGACACATTCTTTTCCGGTAAATATCTACATTTACAATTGATTATAGTTTTTATAGATAAATTTATCTCTAAAATTAGACTTCAATACTAACTTTGTTTGCAGTATACCTCTACATTTGATAATTTCTACAAACCTAATAAGTTTACACTGGACTTTTTACAATTTAGAAAATTTTTTCATAATTTACTCATTATTTAGTTATAATTTGACCCTATACGTGTATTATTTATTTCAATTTAATAAAAATGACATTGTTTGATTGATTACAAAATATTTTCCATGCATTTTATAAGAATATATCCATTCTTTGTATTCTTTATATACTAGTAGAGTTATAATTTTTTTCTCTATTTTATTTACTTGAATATTTGTGTTTTGACATTTACAGAAGAAATTTCTGATGACGAAGAGGTCGGTACTAACTTGAGACAGAAAACGAAGAGCATGCTGAACTCGAATTATTTGAAGAGAAACCTAATGATTATTCAGAAGAAATATTACCACATCATTTTTGTTGTGCTAGCCATACTTTTAATCTTCTGGCTACAAGTGACGTACTTGCGCTCATAAAATCATCAAAAGAATTGAATTCAGCTTACACTCAGATGATGGAATGTTGTAATGAGCTATGGAATTTGCAAAATTCTCCAAAAAAATATAAAATACTAAAAGAAATTCTTGGTCAAAGTTTGAAGAGGCCAGTGATAACCCGTTGGAACTCGCTATATCGTGCATTATTGCAGATTTTTGGCTTGAAAGAAAAAATATTATCTAATATTGACGAGTTGGGTATAAATAAGACACTTGATGAAACCGACTTTAGGTAAGAAAAATACTTATTTTAACTCAAATTGCTCACTTTGTGAATTTCTTTTTTGAGGTGAAGATATCCAGGTTCATGTCCATTAATTTTTTTCATTTGATTGAAGGTTTTGAGATATTTAGTTTTAAAAAATTTTTACAATTTGAGTTGAGAAATTGAATTTCACTTCAGAAACTGAAGTATTGTTAAATTATTATTTTACAGATTTATGGAAGAATATCTTCATTTTAATAGACCTCTCGCTGAGGCTATTGACATTTTACAAGGTGATAAAGTCGCTAGCTATGGATACTTGCTTCCCACACTCATATCCGTCAAGAATAAATTACTGGCTTGTCAAAAAATAAAGTTACAATTTTGTAAAAAGTTTAGTATCTGGATTGTTGGAAAGTTTAGAGTTACGTTTTAAGCCAATTTTTGATGTTGAGGATGAAGGGACGGATTAGCGCTCTAGCAGCAGCTTCACATCCTAAATTTAAGTTGAACTGGCTCAATTGTTTAAGTCACTCAGTGCAAACAAATGTTATGTTAGCAATAAAAGAAGCACTTACTTCTGTGTCGACTAGAGTTAAACATGAGAAAAAGATGATAGTGTAGCTGAGGATGATTTCTTTGACTTTACATGTGATTATGACACACCTGATGTAGTCGAAACTTTTGGGACCTCTGATGTAGAAGCAATATTTCAGAAATTTATTACTGAAAGTAGGAGTGATCTCGAGTTACTTAATTCATATCCTATTGTTAAAGAAGTTTTTCTCAAATTTAATACACCTTTACCATCCTCTGCACCAGTAGAGAGACTTTTTAGTTACGCTACAATGTTCAATTTACCTAAATTTAATAAATTAACTGATGAGAATTTTGAATTAAGAGTAATTATGAAGTGTAATTCGAGTGTCGCTAAAAAAAAATAGTATTATCTACTTAGAAAACACGTGTTTATTTGGGCATATCCAAAGAGTATTATATCAATAAGGGGCGATAAATAATCTTGATTGTAAACTTCTTGAAGAATAAATACGCTGTATAACGTATCTGTTGATACGTCATACTTTATACAGTATCAATATATAAGTAATAGTTAATAAATTATTCTTGCGTCATATGTACAAATTTATTACCTTGTTGACTGATTTAATGATGACTGTATGATAACATAAATATAACTTTTTAACATCGACTTTGCTTTATTTTGCACTTCTGAATATGAAATTTAAAATTTCAAATACATTCATATATTTACAAAAAGTGTGCAAATTGGAACATTGCTTCCTTAACATTTTTTTTTGCTCATATAGTTTCCTCTATGAGGAATTTGCCAATTTATTAGCATATAATAAAGTGGCTTTCTCATAGAAGAAGCATTATAAGCAAAAAAAATGATAAGGAAGCAATGTGCAAGTTTCTAATTTGCATACTTTTTTATTATATTGGCAATTTTTTCTATTATATTCTTCAGTTTTCTCTATCCCTATTTTATATACAATTCTTTAATGATTTGGTTGATTAGTTCTTGAGTTATAGAGTCCGTACACACACACGCACACACATTTTAAAAATGCGATTTTTTGACGTTTTAGAACATTCTGAACACATTGGCAGCGGCAACTAAAAAATTTTCTTTACGTAAACAAAGCTTTCTCTATGAGAAGAAAGCGAAAATTGTATGTCATATCACTCATATCGTCATATGCATACTGAAAGGGGAGGGAAACTTAAGAACAAACAGCTCATACTCATTGATATAATCTAATAAATATTGACTAAGTTAATTAATAGATATATTTTCTCAGTTGCTGAGAACTTTTAAGCAATGGAATTAATACTTTTAAAAAATTAAAAAATATTTTTATTTATTTACTAATTTTTTGGAAAATTAAAAATATTTCTTTTCTTATTATTATTTTTGAAAAATTAGAAATTATTTTTATTTAATTATTTATTTTTTAAAAATTACAATTTTTCTCGATTTATTACTAAATTCTCTAAAAATTAGACAATAATGTTAAATTATTAATAATTTTTGTAAAAATAATTTGTTTTTGAAATTATTTACGTATTGTTAAGTAAATAAAAATAATTTTAAAAAAAATTTTTTTTTTTTTCGGCACTTAATATTTTATTTTTGCTATTAATGATTGCTATAACATTTAAAAATTAATAATGAAATTTTTTTTTTGCGATCACTGCATACATTCTAAATTTTTTCCAAGATTTTACCTTTAAGGAGCGTTGCAAAAAAAATCTTGAATATTTAACAATTCTGCAAGTCAAGTTTTAGCGTAAAAAATTCTAAAGAAAAACGTATTAATAGTGCCTTTAAATAATT
>JASTWR010002393.1:0-20407 GCA_030770355.1 Harpagoxenus sublaevis
TGAGTACACAAAGAAATCGAAGTACAACATATATGAAAATACAATAAGAGAAAAAAAAAGAAAAATTCAGAGAAAATAAGGATAAAGATAAGAAAAGATGAGCATATGAGCAATAATATAGCGTAACAATTATATCCTCGCACGCAGGAATTATAATCAATTATGAGTCTGCAGCGATTGCAGTAGCAAGTGCTCATAAAATTTTCGCTTAAACTCACACGCAGAAGAAGAATTACGGATGTCTAGTGGTAAATCATTCCACAGTTCAGCAGCTAAAGAGCAAAAGGAGCGCTTAAAAAATTCCGTGCGGCACAACGGAAGGTTAAGAGTGCCACCCAGGGCCCTAGTATCACGCGAGGTATATCGCGTTTGAACACGAAATTACTAAAAATGACATGAGGTTTCCCCCTCTGTAAGATGGAGAAGGTCAGGTTTCCCACGAAGTACAGACGTCGGAAGCAAATTCTTAGCCAGCCAAGTCTGGCCAAATAGGGAGTTTTATGTTCGTCCCATTTAACCTGGAAAATGAAGCGGACACATTTGTTGAAAGCTCTCTGCAAACGTAGGTCTTGCTCTCCGGTGATGTCGGTTTGTACCGAGCAACAGTAGTCGAACAAAGGAAAAATAAGAGCCGTGACAAGCCTAATACGCAGGGAGATTGGTCGGAAGTGTCTGCCGAGCTTTAGCTGGTAGAGCGCCGAATTTACTCGAGAGATAGTCTTCGTCGTCTGCTCAGTCCAGGAAAGTGTACAGGTGATGGTGAGGCCCAGATATTCTACCGCATCCGAGAAAGAAATATTTGTACCATCCACAATGATACTGGGTAAGGCATCCATCTTCAGGCCGCTAACATACCGCAGCGTCCCCATGATCATCGCCTTTGTTTTCCTGGGGTTAATCGTTAGTTTATTGTCCGTTGCCCACTTCACCACCCTACAAATGTCCTCGTTGAGAAGTGAAATAGCCTTGGAGAGCAATCCAGGTTCGATGTGGAGATAAATCAGGCGGTCGTCAGCATAAAAATTATATTTGCAGTGCTTCAACACGATGCCAAAGTTGATCAAGTAAAGTGTGAAGAGTATGGGTCCCAATACAGAACCCTGCGGCACTCCCCGATGTACCGATCTGGCAGATGATAGCTTTCCAGTGGAAGGATCACGAACAGCCTGCTTCCTATCCGTAAGGTACGAACAAAGCCATCGCAAGGCAGAGCAAGAGAAGCCCAAATCTCTGAGCTTGTTGATCAAGAGACGATGGCTGACATTATCAAACGCCTTTGTAAAATCAAAAAATACAGCAATAGTAATCATTCTCTTGTCTGCGGCCAACCTAATGTCATCCAGGACTCTGATCAGAGCCGTCTGCGTAGAGAAATCTTTCCTGTAGGCTGACTGAAAGGGATCCAGAATGTCACGATCCTCAAAAAAGTTCACGATTTGATCAGCCGCGATGCGTTCCATGGCCTTAGAAACTGCACACAGAATAGAAATAGGCCTGTAATCGTTAGGCTCTGTAGGGCTCTTCACTTTGGGAATTGGACAGATAGTGGCGCACTTCCAGACATCGGGAAAAACACCGTAGTTCAGGCAGAAGTTGAAAATATGAGTTAAAGCTGGTAGAATACTAGGTAACGCCTTCATAATCAAACTGCGGGGTAGTTCGTCTATACCCACTGCATCCGATCGACTCCTACGCAAAGCCTTAAAAATGTCATTGGGTTCTATCTGTTTCCAATAGAATTTAGTGTCCTCATATGCCTCTTCGCCCAAGTAGAAAGCCGCGCTAGTTTCAAAATCAGAGTTACCCGTGAAATGATTGTTTAACTCATCAATGTCGAAAACGAGTTTGTCAGTTACTGTTCTGGATCTCAGAAAGCCAAAATGTCTAAGTTTCTTCCAAATAAGATTAGGCTCACTAATGTCTTGAAACGTCTAGTGAAAATATTCGGCCTTGGCCCTCCGCACCTCGAGCTGGACCAGATTTCTCAGATGCCTAAAATGGTCATAATTAGCATCAGTTCTATATTTCTTCCAGACTCTCCTCGATTCTGTCCCTAATCTTAATCAGAGACTTGATTTCAGGCGTGAGCCAGGGCGCAGGTAAATGTTTTAGAGAGAGAAGAGAGAGAGAGAGAGAGAGAGAGAGAGAGAGAGAGAGAGAGAGAGAGATTGATTGATCGATTGATTGATTTTGTTTATTATGCCCAAACATCAGCTAAAGGGCAAAGATACATAACTAGCTAGACATAGAATCCTAGAAAAGCTCTCAGAAGAAAAGCAGATTAACAATACTGCCAATATGACACTTTACTTAAAACTAATCTTAAACCTAAAAGAAAAATTATTATTAAGAAAAAGCAGGAACAGAAAAGAAAACTTAATGTAAAGCTTAAAAACTAATTGATATTCGCAACGCAACTTAAACTAAGATAATTATGTGTAAACGCAACAAACTAGACACACGACTAGACGATGGTAAAATTGCACCAATATAATGCACACAAGAAGGCCAAGAGCGTCAGCCAGTTTCAGATGCAAGCAACAATAAGTGAAGAAGGTTTTTTAAAAGATGCGATAGAAGATGCAGAGGTTATACTAGTAGGAAGAGTGTGCCAAAAACGAATTGAGGAAAGACGAAAGGAGTGCATAACGTGGCAGTTCTACAAGTCGGAATATGAAAAAGTTTGTGATGAAGCACCAAGACGGTCAGAACTCCCTGAGCGATGGGTCAGGAAAAGTGAAAAGCTCACTAAGGTAAGAAGGAGATGTTAGGAAAGGATACGATACATCTGACACCCAAGAAAATACAGCCTTCTATTTTCAACAGAGAGCCAGCCCAAGCGACGTCTGTACGGAGTAATATGCTCATCTCGTCGCAAGTTATAATAAACCTAATACAACAATTCACGAGTCTCTGTAGTTTGGTGTTGAGTTCATCGCTCAGGCCATGTAAACGAGACAGCAATAATCTAAATGAGGTAGAAACTAATGCTGTCACAAGCTTAATTCTAAGCTCAGTAGAGAGTGAGTTTTTTATTGAACTTAAGCTTGTATAACGCCCAGTGGACCTTTTGCGAAACAAGCGAATGTGTTTCCTCCAAGAGAGGGTAGATGTGAACATAACTCCTAAATTCCTAACCTCACTTACAAAAGAAATAGGCACTCGGTTTACAGTAATAGGTGGTAGAAGACATATGCTTGACTACCATAAATAATCGCCTTTGATTGGCAGGATTCAAGTTAAGGCCATTAGACTCAGCATAATTAAAAATAGCGTTCGCATCCTTAGAAATAAACTCTAATCCGCAAAGAATGTCAGCCGGTGAGCAAGATAGATAAATCTGAATGTCGTCAGCAAACAACATGTGTGATGCATGCGACAATACTCCGCCAATATCATTGATAAAAAGAGAGAATAAAAGTGGGCCAAGCACGGAACCCTGGGGACGCCAGACGACGTAGACAGCCATTCGGAAAGCTTGCCAGGTATCATCAACTACTGCCTGAGAACGACCAGTCAGATATGAAAAATCCATGTAAGGACGGCGTCAGAGAAACCGATCATCTTAAGCTTAGTGAGCAGACGAAGATGTGGAACAGTATCGAATGCCTTGCTAAAATCAAAGAGAATCATGATTGTAACAAGTCTTTTGTCAATTCCCTCTTTGATGTCATCACAAATGCGAAGCAGTGCTGACTGAGTGTTGTGACATGGTCGATACGCAGATTGTCTTGGATTTAAAAAGTCATGCTCAATTAAGTAGTCAGTAATCAGTGAGGCAATAATCCTTTCAAGAACTTTAGAAAGCTCAGGTAGATTGGCTATCGGTCTCGTATCTGACGGAGAAGCTGGAATGCGAATTTTCGAAAGAGGACGGATAAGCGCTTGCTTCCACTGAGTCGGAAATGACGAAGTCTCTAATAGCGGTTGAATAAGGAAGTTAGATACGATGAAATTATAGGCCAAGCTATACGTAAAATATAGAGCGGAATTCCATCAGAACCTGATGCATACGAATGAAGCGGTCTCACGGAAATGAGCTTAAAAATCATACAAGGCGTAATGGCGGAGAAAACAAATTCTGGACACTGAGATGGCCAAGTAACCAGTGAAATAGCAGAGATGAAGTTAGCGTATGAGCAAGGCAACTGAGCGTTAGAAACAGAAACATAAAATGAATTTAATTGATCAGGCATAAAGAAGCGTAGAGGAGAAGTCAAGGATGATTTTTACAAGACCTAACCGAGCGAGTTCTTTCCAAAGTTTAGCAGGATCCATGGATATTTCTGAGAGAATTGAATTGAAACTCACTCTTGGCACGCCTTATATCGATATTAAGCCGGTTACGAAAAAGTCTGTAGGTGGCATAACCAAGTAAACTATTGGAACGTTTTGCTTGCTTATATAGATGATTCCGAGTACGAAGCTGGGTTTTAAGTTCAACCGTAAGCCACTGCGCAGGGGGCTTCTTGATAGCGAATACACGCTCAGGAGCAAACACATCCAGCGAACTAAGTAAAGTGTCAGACAACACCGCACAAAGCCTATCAACTCCAGGAACATTAGCCCGGTCATCAAGTCCGACACAACTACCATCAGTGATAGCCCGAATACACGCAAGAGAATCAGTACTCTCCATGATGGACTGAAGATAATCTCGAAACTCATCAGCATCAATGGTTCTATAACAACGCCTTCGGATGTTACGCTCAGTCGCTACGTTCACACCGAGTGACAGCGACAATTCGATGAGATCGTGACCCGCAATAAACGGGCTCTCCGATTTAACAAACGTTAGGACGTTATCACCGTCGTCCACCGCAAAAATATCCAGCCACGAGTCGGAAGTAGCTGTGTGATGTGTAGCGCCAGAGCGCACAATATGCAATGATAAGCCTGACACAAGCTCACGTAGATAATTTGCTTCAAAATTAGTCGAAAGAAGGTCGCAGTTAAGGTCTCCACCTATGATTATGTTTTTATACAGATGTGAAACACTCATGAGTGTTTCCACGAATTCATGTAAAAGGAGACCTTTAGGTCTTCTGTACACTGACGCAAATAATACTGACGCATTGTTAGGTAGGCGGATTGCGATAATTAGATATTCCGGGGAGTTGATGTCAACTCCCGCAGAAGAGGCTATAACTTCGACCCTCAATGACTCGTGAACAAAGCAGGCAACTCCTCCGCCTCGTCTACCTACTCGATCATTACGAATTAGAAAATAGCCATCTAAGGCGACTAGAGCATCAGAAACATCAGAGTGTAGCCCTGTTTCGGATACCGAAATTACGTGATATAAGTTGGCAGCAAAACGTATTCTAATTAAGTCAATATGCCCCCGAAGGGAATTAGCATTGAACTGAGCTACACGAAATTGAGTAGACGAGACGGATTGACAATGTGTAACCAAAGTCGAGGACATGTCGGACAATGACCGGTCGAATCGTGCACGTCAAACGAGCTTATCGAGATCGGCGCTAGAATTAATTTGAATCACAGGCTTACCGTCTGAGTGCCTAACACGAATGCGACCTCCCCTAACCCAGACATGCATATAAGATTTTTCTTTAGCAATACGTTCAGTTTGCTGAAGCAGTTCGTATCTATCTTTGGGGAGAAACTCATTGACATACACGCTCCGACCAAAACCACCGTCGCAAATCTCACCCTGCTTGAGCACGCGACGCTCTCGCTTTTTCGAAATAATAATATCGCAAACCGCACTTGAGGCTAGGGTGACGATATATGAGTTAGAGGAGGAGACCGACAAGGGTCGGTCATGAGACGCTACCGGCGAAGGCTTGCGAGCTACAGCGTCAAGAATATGACAGGACAAATCAGGGACAACCAAGGGTCGAAATTACATTGCGAACGCACTCCAGGGGGGAAATAGACATTTGAGCCGGTACACCCGAAATAATAAGCATATTTTCAGTCCTCTCAGTCGAAGACCACGGGACTGAAAGAGAACTTCGCCGATCACGACCCGAATCACGAACCTCATTCGCAAGAGCAACACACTTTTGCTCTAAGCTAGTAATACGTTGACTATTATGATCGACATCGTTCGCAATAGAAGTCAACTGATCAAGCTTAACGTTGAACTCACTATTAATACGCTGCTGAGCCTCGACAAAAGCTGAAAGTTCACTATTAGTTCGCAGTTGAGCCTCAACAAACGCAGAAAGTTCACTATTTGTCTGCTGCTGAGCTTTAATTGAAGCAGAAAGTTCACTATTTGTCCGCTGCTGGATATCAACAAAGTCGGAAAATTTTTTATCCGACGTCTTCAACTGCTCAATCAATTGACGTAAAAGCTCACTGGTTGAGACATCGCTCCGAGACTTGATCTGAGATTGCGGTTGCGGCTGAGTAACAGTGATCGCAGGAGTAGCCACATCAGCAGAATCTAAAGACGGTTTAACAATTTCCACGGCTGGTGTTGGGGACAATGAAGCGGCCAACGCCTTACAACAATGGTCCGCGTATTTGGTCGTGGAGTACGGCTTGACACAATCGCGATGAAAAGTCTTCTTACACTCACACTCAACCGAAGCAGTCGCAATCGTCTTTCTACACTTAATGCATTTATTGCACGCACGCTCCATAAGCAATTCGTTGACCGCAGCAAAGAGCAGAACCAGAACAGTAGTACAGCGGTCCGATGGTAACAGATGGTAGCCCGTCTCGAAACCCACAGATGTCACCACATGCACGAATCGGATGGTAACTTATTCGCAAATCAGGTGTGAGAGATAGCGGCGTGCAGAGAAGAGAAAATCAGGAGCATGCGCAAGATTCACAATTATCGAGATCTGATCAAGCAAAGTGAGGTTAGGATTAGAAGCAAATTTTTACTCCGAAATTGCCGGAACAGCAGTCGCAAGACAGGAAAGATAATTTATCTATCCTGACAAGCAACGAAAGACCTGCTTGAACCTGCAACAAAATAGCCCGAAGGCAATTTACGGCAGAGACAAAGATTACCGAAAGTCAGAGCAGGCAAACAGAGCAGCACGCAGTACTCACCAGAGAGAGAGAGAGAGAGAGAGAGAGAGAGGAGAGAGAGAGAGAGAGAGAGAGAGACTACGTTTGTCAGAGCTGTTATTGATATCATGTTAGTGCAATGCTGGTAATACTGCTCGGCAAGTCGCAGCGTAGTTCTTTTATGTGCATTCACGTAGATTTAATTGTTGATTGGTTCATCATTTTCCTCATTCATCTCGACTGCATCAGACTGATCAGACGCATTACCATCAACAGCGGCAACTGGCGCGTTTAAAAATTCGTTTAAGCTGAAATTTTTTTTAAAAATTAGATAGGGAAAGTATTTTTGAAACATTAATATTTTATTACACTTATACCTGATTGGAACGTTTACATTAAATTTAAAATTGCGCGTCTGCGTCAAACTTTCGAAACATTGTTGAAATTTTTCTATTAGCCTACTTAATTCATTGACTTCGTTTTGTTCATTATTTTCTGCTACTTTTATTAATTTTTTTCGTCTGCAACAAAAATACAAATTTAATATTATTAAAAATATGTGTAATATTTTATACAAAAATAATTTAAAAATAATTTAAAAATATTTAATAACAGAAATATTCATATACCTACTTTTCAATCTTTTCCATAAATTTTTCAACCTCATTTTTCCAGTTTTCTTTGTCTTTTGTAATCTGTTTTAATTTCTTTGTTATTTCAGTCCCACGTTTGATTAAATCTGTAATGCTCAAATTATTTAAATGATCCATCTGATCCATTGTCTATCTGCAACACAAATAATAATATAGAATATATAGATAGTTATACATATTTGAAAAATGGAATTGAGCTCCTAAGAGGAAGATAAATTTTGTATCCGAACGAACGAAAATCAACAACGGCACGATCCAACGAAAACAGACTTAACGGATTCGCGTTAGAATTTTTAAAAATTGAAGTAAAATTAAATTATTAATAAATTCCAAAATTTTTTTTAAATTTCGCGGACATTGTCGCCAAACGTCCAAAAAATAACGTATAATAATAAAATTTTTTAAAAATAAGATTACAAAGATTTCATGCTAAGCTAATGATTGAATGTTAACTTTCTACTCATGAAATTTAACAACTGCGTTTTACTGTAATCGCGAATTCGAGAAAATAGGTCCGAGATTCTGGAGTTATATTGTTAGGAGCATTATCGTGTGTCAGTTACAAGTCAAAAGTCGCGAAACAAAATTGCCTGGTTTAAAATTTAGGAAATTAATTTAGTTCTAAAATGGTTCTAAATTTATTTCCTAAATTTATTTCCGCGGTAAATATTTGTGACATTTTATAAAGCATTTCGAAGTTTCTCACAATCATGAACTTCACGCCTGGTTTTCTCGTTATTATGACGATGAAATGCAACAACTTTCAGTTTTGAGGTTTTGTCCGCTCAAACGGGGCATTGGTCCCCCTGTGCGCCGGTATTAGCATTATCGAAACGAGCCTTGAAGCATTCGAAAATTGAGGGTTTAAGCTTTAAAAGCGATTATTTTTCACAAAGAACGTATAACTTAGAATTTGGGAATTTCGAGATTGCTCGCTCGCGGTGTACACATTCCGACTATAATTTTTTTACCATGCAATTATAGTCAATTTTATCATTGATTTTTTTATCAGTGAACAAGCTTCGGCAACAAATTTGTAACAATTACTTTTAAACTGGCAGCAAAAGACAGTACTGCTTTAGCTCTCCCCCTACCTTATTTTTCTCGTGTTTCTCAACATAGTTTGTTTATTACAATATTGAATAGACAAATCGGCTGTGAGTTCCAAATACCGCGTAAACTATTGCTTATTGGGTACGTTTGGCATATACTTATATGCTAATAGAAGAAACAACATCTTGCTGAAAAGAAACAGCATCGTTTGCAAGCACCATTATAAAATGAATTATATGGAAGACAATAGGGTTTAGAAAGGAGAAGAATAACCAAAAGAATAAGAGGAGGGGATTGTAGTATCGGTAGTAAAAAATAGTAAGGGAAAAAGGATAGAAGAATATAGCTAAAATAGAAAGGAGGGGAATCGGTCATTGATTGTAGTAGAGGATGGGAGAACAAGAGACGAAATAAAGAATGCGGGGGGAAGGGGAGAAAGTAAACATGAACCAATACCGTGTATCAACCGACAACCGTGTGGATAAGAAGAAAGAATTTAGGCATGAAGGAGAATGTGAAAGGAAAAGGGAGTAGAAGGAGTAAATAGTATGGACGTAAAAGAAGAAAAATTTGACGCAAATGGCATGTAAGGTGTGTGTATCAGTGTTGGCGGAAAGATTAATAGGGAAGGTGGAAAGGAAAGGTTTGTTGCCGAGTCAAACGGAGTTTAGATTGAGAACTATGGATAACATTTATTATGTCCCGAACTATTTAATAAAGAAGTGAGCAAGAAAAATGGAAAATTGGTGGTGCTATTCATGGATATAAAAGCAGCGTTTGATTTAGAGGACAGGGAGTTGTTGGTGAAGGTGATAAGGGTGAGGGAGGTGAGGAAAGGTCTGATTAGGAGATGTGAAGAGGTTTTGAGGAAAACGGAGGGAAGGGTAGTAGTATGTAGGAAGCCATGGCCCGTCAAAACAAACCCCCACCACCGACCCCTCCGGCGCCGGGGGCGTGGCCAGACGGTCTGACCACGTGACGTCTGGGGGCTCTGATTGGCTGACGCAAGAGGGGGAGGGGGTAATTGTTAATTAAATTGCGCGTTTTGATTGGAGAGCTATGGCTTCCCAGGGTTCTGATTGGCTTTCCCCCTAACCTGCCTGGGGGGCATTTTGGGTGTAGCACGTGGTGGACGATGCTCAAAGATGGCGGAATTTTCGGTTAGCACGTGGTGGACGGGGTTAGGGTTGCGCGGCAAAGATGGCGGAATTTTGGAGTAGCACGTGGTGGACGACGTTGAGGCAGCACGTCAATATGGCGGAGGTCGAAGAGAGATTTCCAGAGTGACCGCGAGAGGGAGGGGGGAGAAATAGGAATGGACATGTTCGCTTCTCTTCGCGTTGCGAGGCACGTGGTTAAAAGTGGTTTCTTTGAGAGGGAGGAGGGGGAAGTCGGTACGGAGCGACAAGCACAGGTCGCACTGCTGTGAGCCACAACTGATCTTTTTTTAGCGAAGGGTTTATGGCTGTGTATGAGGAGAGAAAAACAGGAACGAACAGGTTCGTTCTGTTACGTGACTATTCCTGAAATGTAGGAGAAAAAGAAATAAAGAGAAATAGACGGGTGTTGAAGTTACCAAAAATGTTTTATTACATTGAAAAACTTTGTAGGAGAATAATACATTTAGTCGTTTATAAAGTAAAAAGTTGTAGAAAAATTATTCAAACAATATTATTATAAAAATTATGATCCGCGATTCGACAAAATTATACGTAGAATTTCGTTGAAGCGCAGCAAAGTTAATTCTAAAAATACTATATTGAAATACATATCGAGGAAAGTTAGATCACTTAATTGAGTACGTACATTACGCTCGATGTCGTTGAAATTTCCTCTAAGCGTTAGTTTCACAATATCATCATTTATGTAACCTTTAGGGAGACTCATTTCTTTTTTCGTTAATTAGATAACGCGCACAATCGTTAACACTATTCGCCACAGATTTTAAATGTACTAATTGCGCATAAATGCATTTCGCAATGTTTCTCAGTCCAAGAAATGTAGTCATCTGCATCACAATCGCCACAGCATACGTTTTCCGTTTCTTTGCTGGCGGAGAATCTGCAGCCTCCACGTCTCCTGTTCGATGTTCCTCGCCACCGGAAGTTACCGAAGAAGTATTCTCTTCGTTTTCCTTGTACGCCACCAATATAAATCTTGCTCCGTAGGCCGTGGTAAAGTTGATGGTAATATTGTTAATGGAGATGGAGTTTGGTTTTGATTTGGTTTCTCCACTTAAATATTCGTTCACGAGCCCCAGAGAATCTTGAAACTGCTGCCATGATTTCTCGTCGAAACAAATTCCGTCCGCGCGGTTGCCGGACAATTTTACCTGCGGCACGAAGACTCTCTCGCTTGTTGTTTGCTATCCCACGTGAATCCTCTTCGTATGGGAAGCGTTGAGGCCATACGTTGTCGACAGCAGCATGTGATAATGTTCGTTTTCTCCCTCGAAATCGCGAAGTCCCTTATCGGGAATATCGCGAGCGACACGCTCTTCAGAATTATTAGCGTCTTTATAACTGGCCATTGTACTTATTTCTTTGTAATACTGGCTGACACTAATCGAAGACAGGATAGCGTGGTGTACTTTTTCACTGGTGATGTTGTCGCTTCGAAGGATGAGACTCAAGTGAATTTGTCCTCGTGACACTAGTCAAAACGTTTGCGTCGTTTCAGAAAAATTAGTCTGCGCGCACAAATAAATATTAGAAAGATTTAGATTTTTCTAGATTTTTCTAGAAGTCTTCATGAAGTAACTTAAATTATTTACAAGATAAAGATTAAACTACAAATATTGTTTTTAAGTTGTACAGTGTCATAAGAGAAGTTGTTAAAGAAATCGGGTAAAATTTATACAAAAATAAGATAGTTAAAAATTTTAACATTTTAAAAGTTTATCATACGAAGTAATATGAAACAGTTTAAAATTTTTTTCAGAAATAAATAAACAGAATAAATTATACCAATCCTTTTCTATGGTAAATCAATAAACCAATAAACATTTAGAACGAATTGGACAGTGTGTCCTCCTTCAAATAATTTCCACCACAAAATAAAGCAATAAATTCTTCAAATTTTATGATAAAAAAATATAACAAAGTAGAAATCATTCAATAGAAGACTCTCTTGTAAGACCTTCCATAGATTTTTTGTGAGCAGGCAGATAAGAGTTTATTTATGGGGTAAGACAACTTTTTCGAAAAATTCCTCCATGCAGGAAACATTAAGTCATTCCTTTTTATGCTAAGTCAATAAAGCAATAAACATTTTAGAACGAATATGGTGTCAATAAAGCAATAAACATTTTAGAACAATTGGTCTATGCGTCGCCTTTAAAATATTTCTACAAAATAAAGCAATAAATTCTTCAAATTATATGATAAGATATAACTATAGTAGAAATTATTCTATGGAAGACTCTCTTTTGTAAGTCCTTACATACATTTTTTGTGAGTAAGGCCAATAAAGGTTTATGATATAAGATAACTTTTCTCACGAAAACGTTTTCCGCGTACGAAGGGAAATGGAAAGATTTGAGTTTGTTCTCGAATACCATAGTTGGAAAATTTTGACTCCCACCTCTCTAAAGATTTTTTTGAAACAAACTCAGTTATATAAAGGGTGAAACGATAAAGTTAAGAATTAGTTCTACGTCCAAGCTTCGAGTCGTCTAGTACGCTCTTAGTAAGGAAACTATAGTACTTAAATAACGCGAAAACATGTCGCTTCGTCAACGTGTAGAGCGCTTCGTGAAACTCGGCTGCATTATAGCTAAACAAGCAAATGCAGCCGAGCAATTCGTGTCCGCGCTGTCGGATAACGAAGAAGAAAATTATCGCGTTTTTGGTCGTTTCGCGGACTGGTGCCCGAGCAACCTGCTATGTGTTTTGGAGCAGCAAGGACTCTGCAGAGGTGACGTGCGATTATTAAATCTCGTTACTACAATAATTGAAGTGCGGGAAGCTTTTGGGGCTACGGAGGAAGATCCGGCGGGTCTCATAGCTGACTTTGTACGTCGCAACACCGGAGGAGGAGGAGGAGGAGGAGGTAAGTGTTTTAAATAAAAAATTATACCTTAAAATTATTTAAGTGACGATTAGTGTTAAAATTTTGTAATAATTTAATAGAGAGGATCCCCGTTGCACATGTGCGTCCGTTCCTTGAGCGGGGGCAGAGACGGCGAGCGGAGGAAGACATAGGCGAGGCTGTTGTACCAGCACGTAAGTTAGAAAAAACAAAATTAATTAATTATTTAAAAACGAATGTCACTAATATTAAATTCTTTATAGGGAGAGCTAGAATCGTGGCACCGCCCGCGCAGAACGTTGACATACCCGTCGTAACGTTATCCGGTAAGAAAAGTTATTTAATAAATAACACATGGTTAACTCTTATAAAATATTTGTATAAGAATAAAACAAATATATATAATTCTGTTTTAGATTTAGAGGAAGAGGAAGAGGAAGAAGAAAATGAAGAAGCCGATATCATGTCACTGATTGGCACGCCAAGCACGGTCAATTCACTGACAATTCCAGATGAACCACGTAAGTTTTTTTTAAAAAGTTTAAATAAAAATTTTTTATCGGATAATTTAAATAAAAAATGTTTTATCTTAGTAGAAAATATGGATAGATACGGCCCCTTTCCGCAAATAAATGCCTGGATCGAAAGGGAGGTGGAGGAGGAAAGGAGAGTGCTGCGAGAACAGCAGCAACAACAACAGCAACAGCATGACGACGATAATGCAGAGGAGGCGGAGGAAGAGGCAATGGAGGACGAAGAAGAAGAAGAGTTAGAAGAAGAGGAGGAAGAGGAGGAGGAGGAGGAAGAAGAAGACGATGATGATAATAACAATGCCGCTGCTGCTGACGAGGAAGATGAAGATGGAGATGACGACGGCGACGAAGATGATAGATATTATCCTATCGAGCGCGAAGGTAATAATATTCCGCTATTAAAAACTTTTAATTTGATTTTTTTTACTGTAATCACAAATAATTCTTTCTGATTAGATGTTTCGTATTCTCCTGTTCAACCTTTGTCTCAGGATAATTTGTGAAAGAGACAAAGGTAAAAAGAACATTCTTTGACGTCCTACGGTAGCGATAAAAGCAGCTAAAGGTAAGTTACCTTAGTATGCTCTATCGTAGGCGTGTAAAAAAATAATTTTGTAAACATAATATAAATAATATTATAGGAGATTGATTAAATTTTATTTAATTTTTCAGTGCAATATGGTGGCGGCGCTAACCGTCCTGCCTGACGCCGACACTGATGATCCAACAACGCAGAGTGCGAGCGAGACGGAGAACACTCCCGCAGAAGATGTTCCACACAATTCCTTGGAGAGCACCGAGGATGTGGAGCATCGTCATCAGGATCGGCAAGAACAGGAGCAGCTGCAAGAGCAACATCATCATCAGCAGCAGCAGCAGCAGGCAGCAGCCGGCAGAGGTCGGTGGATTTAGTTACTTAGACTTAGTGACGGAAAACTCGCGTAAATTTAGAAATTTCCGGATACTCGGTAGGGAAGGCTAATTTCAGAATACGGGCGATACCGGAAGGTGCCGATACTGTGCGCTGGTTAGAAAACGCGTTCCGCGAAATTCACGAGTATGCGTTGCGTTCGACCGGGCCGGGGCATTACGTAGGCTTATCTTTTGATTTCGGCGGAACTAACGCACGGTCCGGCGGGGCTATCTTTTCGTCCGGTAAGAGACTTAACCCCCGAGGATATATGGGGACTCGTGAGTTCGGTTGCACAAAGTGCCGGAGGAATAGATATCGCGCAAAACTTCGTCGTGCGTGTTTTTAACGTCGCGACGCCCGCGGGCCGGGGAAGGCAATCAAATAAATTGACACGCGAGGGCGTCGCCAAGCGTTCGATTTTAAAAATAAACAACGCCGATAATTTGTGTCTCCCTCGTTCCATCGTAGCGGCACGCATCTATCAAGAACGCGGTAATCTTCGCACGGGAGAGTTGCACGAAAGGTGGAATTGCGTAAGACGCGATAATTCCGTACTTCAGCGCGAGTTAGCACGGGAACTAACGAGGAACGCGGGCGTTACGATTCCCGAAGAGGGATGCGGAATTCGCGAAATCGAGCGTTTCCAACGTTTTCTCGCGGCCGAAAATATTGCAATAGTGGTATATAATTTTAGTACCTTCGGTCGCGGCGAGAATCCGATGTTCGACGGCTGCGAGTTACTCGCCTCGTTAGGACGCGAACCTGCGTATCGGTTAAATATATTATATTTAGAACAATCGCGTCACTTCAACGTGATATTAAGTCTAAAAGGTGCGGCCGGTTTTCGCGGAGGCTATTGCATTGCGTGCAACGTGGGCTATCGTCCAGATAGAAAGGGGGGGCATCGTTGTTCCCAAAAATGTCCACGTTGTTACGCCACGCCACCGTGTGAGAATCTCGAGGCGGAGATTGTTAGGTGCGCGGTATGTAATCGTGCGTTTTTCGGCAACTTGTGCTACGAGCGTCATCGTGCGCAAAGATTCTACGACGAAAAATCGCTCGCAAGTGTCTGCAGTTCCGTACGAATTTGCGATGATTGCGGGCGATTTGTCAAAAGAGGTTCGCGGCACGAATGTGGCGTTTCATTTTGCAAGACGTGTTGTTCGTTGCAGTCCGCGAATCATCTTTGTTTTATGCGGCCTTCGTCGCAATACCGTAGTCGAAGACCCGGGTGAGGGAACGAGTACTACGGCGGCACGGGGAGAGGCGCTGCATGGAAACGTAAATGCCGACGCGGATGTAACTAACAATCGTAGCAAAAAAGATCGCGTCGCGTTCGTGTTTTACGACTTTGAAACGCGACAAGACGAGACGCTGGAAGGTACCGAGAATGTCAAAATTCACGTGCCAACTCTCTGCGTCGCGCAACAAATTTGCGAAACGTGCGCCGCGATAGACGACGTGTCGGTGCGATGCCGCTGGTGCGGAGTGCGGGTATTCGTGTTCCGTCGCGATCCCGTAAAAGAGTTTGTCGATTTCGCGACGCGATCAACTAAATATTTTAAACAAATTATTTGTATTGCGCATAACGCTAAAGCGTTCGACGCACAATTTATTTTAAAATATTTAGTAGAAAACCCCGTAACAAAAGAACATCCACAAGTAATTTTAAACGGGACGAAAATAGTCGTGATGACGGTCGGTCATACAAAATTCATTGACAGCGTTAATTATATGCCGATGCGTTTATCTGATTTACTTAAAGCTTTCGGGCTGAAGGATACATCGGATAAAGGCATCTTTCCGCATTTATTCAACACCCGCGAAAATCAAAATTATATCGGACCAATACCTGATACACGATATTTTTCTCCCGAGCATATGAAACAGGAAGAACGCGAACGGTTTCTTGCGTGGCACGCGGAAATGTCGCGCAATAATTACGTTTTCGATTTTTAACGAGAAATAGTCCGGTATTGTCGCAACGACGTAATTATCCTTCGACGAGCGTGCATGGCTTTCAGAAAGATTTTCTTGGAACGCGGGAACGTGTGCCCCTTCGAGGAATGCACGACTATCGCTTCCACGTGCATGAAAGTTTTTCGCAAGAACTTTCTGCGTAAGGAAGAAATAGGAAGTCATTCCTGCAGGGGGATACAGATTCGCCGATAATCAGTCGCGAAAAGCTCTTCAGTGGCTTGTGTGGATGGAGCGCGAGCTCGGGCATCCCATAATTCACGCAGGGCGAGGGCGCGAGCATAAAATCGACGGCACGCGAGTTGACGGATATTACGAGACGCAGACCAATGTCGACGACGACGACGACGACGACGACGACAACAACAACAACGAGACGCGACGTTACATTTTTCAATTTCACGGATGCTTTTGGCACGGTGTCCACGTGTTATCAGATCAATCGCGATAAACCGCTTTCAACCGCGAATCGCGAGGACACGATCGACACGCGCTACGAGCGAACTCTCGCGATGACACGTCGTCTCCGAAGAAAGGGGTACCTCGTGATGGAGATGTGGGAGTGCGCTTTTGACCGCGAGTTAAGCGAAAATCAGGCGAAGAGAGATTTTTAAAAAATCATCCGTTGCTCAAACTCACGCCTCTCGATCCTCGCGATGCGTTTTACGGTGGACGGACGGGTAATATCGCCACTCGTTGCGAAATTCAGGGTACGGAGAAAATACGCTACGTGGACGTGTGTTCTCTGTACCCTTACGTGTTGAAAACCGGTGCTTTCCCGATCGGTCACCCAGATATTCTTATCGATGAAGAATGTCACAGGTTAATCGGGATCGCAGCCGAATTATAATTTCGATTCGGTCGAAGGACTCGTCCGATGCACAAGTACTCCCACCGCGCGATCTCTTTCACCCAGTACTCCCGTATCGCGTGCGCGGAAAATTATTGTTCGCGCTATGTCGTAGTTGTTGCGAAACGTTCTCGCAGGCCGCGTGCACTCACGATGACCCCACCGATCGTGAATTCGAGGGTACTTGGGTATCCACCGAATTGCGCAAAGCCATCGAGAAAGGTTATTGCGTGACAAAAGTGAGCGAAATCTGGCAGTACAGAGTCGCGCAATATGACCCCGGTACTCGGCAGGGTGGTTTGTTTGCCGAATACATAAACACATTTTTAAATACATTTTTAAAACTGGAACAAGAAGCTAGTGGGTGGCCGAGCGATTGCCACGATGACGAGGCAAAGGAACGATACCTGCGAGAGTACGCGGAAACCGAGGGTGTCGTTCTCGACAGGGACAATATCGTTCGGAATCCTGGTCTGCGCTCGGTCGCGAAACTCTGCTTGAATTCCTTTTGGGGAAAATTCGGCCAGCGAACCAATCTGCCTCAGACCGAGGTCGTAAAAACATACCAACGTTTCGCGACTTTGCTCACGAGTGCCGAGCACGAGGTAATCGATATATTACCCGTCAACGACGAGGTGATGTACGTTTCGTGGCGGCTACGACAAGAGGCGGTCGTGGCTTCCCCCGTTGACGAATGTCGTGATAGCGGCGTACACGACAGCACAAGCGCGTCTGAAACTTTACGAGTATCTGGAAATGTTAGATAGGCGCGTTTTGTATTACGATACCGACTCTTGTATATATTTAAGTACGGGCGATCCGAACGAGTACGAACCACCTACCGGAAACTTCCTCGGCGACCATGACGGACGAACTCGAGAGCTACGGCCGCGGTAGCTATATCGAGTCGTTCGTGTCAGGCGGGCCGAAGTTTTACGCCTATATTGTTCGTACAGCGGATGGACGCACGGAGGAAACTTGTAAAGTAAAAGGGATAACGTTAAATTATAAGAATTCGTTAGTTGTAAATTTTAATAGCATAAGAAATTTAATAATGTCAAGAGAGAGAGTAACCAGAGGAGAAGGAGGAGAAGGAACGTCGGCGGGAACGGCAATAAATCTGCATTTTAGCGCAATTTGTCGCACCGCGTTTCACGAAATTGTAACTCGAGAAGAGACAAAAACGTGTGCGCCGGTATTGGTAAAACGTAGATTTATCAATAACCGTTATTCGCTTCCGTATGGTTACGCGACAGAGTAATTAATTTCTTCCTCACTAAGTTAGACTAACTAGTTTTCCGTCACATAGGTAGGGAAAAATGTTCATATTTGTAAATAGTTTTTAATTTTATAAATAGTTGTAAGTGTAAATAGCTTTTATATACATGTAACTAGAAATATAATGTAACATTATGTAAATATATTTTGTGCGCTTAAATATAAAATTTGCCATTAAATATAAAATTTGTCTTTAAATAAATTATGTTTTTTCCCACCCAAAGAAATTTTCTAGAAATAAAATATTTTTAAATTTAAAGCGTAAATAGTTTTACCATATAATTTCTCCTCACCTCTGACTTTTTCCTGTGATTATTTTTCTCTTCCACTTTTTTTTTATCCTCCGCGCGCGCGGAGCATCGCGTACAAGCTCGTTGATAGCGATGCTCCGCGGCTGTAAGCTGAGCGTACACAGGATAAGCTTACACGCACCGCGGCGCGGATCAGCTGGTAAACCGCCGCGGCGCTCTTCGCTCGCGCGAGCGTATGCGGGGGTACGCTGACGCGCGCGTTTCGTCGCCGCCGCCGCCGCCGCCGCGTTGATGAGCTTATCCGGGCTGCCCTCCTGATTGCAACGGTAGAGTATTCACGAAAGGGGTAAGAGGAGGGGGAAATTATCAAACGGACTTATTCCTTTTTGAAGTCGCGCATGGAATTTGAGTCGATCATTTCGCAAAATGGACGTGCGCTGGAAACATCCTTGGACGTCGATCGTATGCGGGCCGACCGGCTGCGGGAAGACGATCTTTGTGAAAACTTTTCTCCGACATTTATCACGCATGTCCGACGTACGTTTTGAGAGAGTTTTGTTTTATTACG
This sequence comes from Harpagoxenus sublaevis, assembly GCA_030770355.1. NCBI lineage: Eukaryota > Metazoa > Arthropoda > Insecta > Hymenoptera > Formicidae > Harpagoxenus > Harpagoxenus sublaevis. The sequence goes on from JASTWR010002393.1 coordinate 19,099, forward strand.
CGGAGTGGCAGGAAGCTTATCGTCAATTGCAATACGACGACGACGACGAACGCGCACGTAAAAGGAAGTATCTGTACCGAAGAAAAATATAATAGAATTTCGCGAGGGTTTACCACGTCCGGAAGATTATTCCGGCGATCCGCTTTCCCCTAAATTGGTGATAATCGACGATCTTATGAGAGAATCGTCATCGAGCGACGCGATCGTGGATCTCTTTACCAAAGGCAGTCATCACAAGAATCTCAGTGTAATTCTCATCTCTCAAAATCTTTTCCATCAGGGACGCGGGCAACGCGACATATCGCTCAATGCGAATTACATAGTAGTTTTTCAAGAATCCTCGCGATCGCGCCCAAATTCGCCATTTAGCGCGACAAGTCTTTCCCGAAGATCCAAAGTTTCTAGAAGAGCGTACTACGACGCCACGTCGAGACCGCACGGATACTTGTTGCTCGATCTGAAACAATCGACTCCGGACGAATATCGATTTCGAACGTGCATCTTTCCCGGTGACACGGTGAATTACGTCTACGTACCGCGTAGATCATTTTCCAACGGACGCGTATAAAAGCTGTGCGCTGGCGCTCGCTCGAAGTCAGTCGTGTAATTTTCTCACGATGAAGGAGGAGGATAACGCGAAATCGGCCAGTGCGACGGAAAACGCCAGACGTTCGATCGGAAAGAAAAACGCCTGTCTTCTCGAAGCGTTGTGTTATCTGAACAAAAATCAACGTGCGTCCCTCCTACGAGCCGCGGACGATAAGTTAGTACGGTGTATCTGTGAATGCGTTTTCAATACACTCAAGGGTAACGTTCCGCTCGAACAACGTGAAAAAAATCGTCTGAGCAAATACAAAGCGACGTTGCGTCGCATCGCGACAAAACGTGGTGATTGGAAGACTAAAGAAAGCTATTGGTACAGCGAGGGTGGATTCTTACCCTATATTATCGGACCTATATTGACTGCCTTATTATCGCGGATTATCGGTGGCAGAGATTAAAATCGCGTTATGGAGAAGGGCAAAGAAAATGGTTTTAATTACCACGGAAAATCTCGAAAGAATGCAACGTCAACTACTGCAACAAAGTCCCTCCGCTGCGATTACCGCCGACGGAAATTCGGAGAGCGCCAATATTTCCGTGCGTACACCTGGAACCCCTCTATCGCGACTCGATGCGGAGATGGGCCGTATTCTTAATTCTCCCTTGCCGCTCGACGAGAGCGAAAGGTGGAAAAAGTATAAAGAGACGCTATGGCGATATCTACACTTTGCTCGAGTAAAGCGAAAGCGAAATCAGACTGACGTGG
>JASTWR010002394.1:0-20365 GCA_030770355.1 Harpagoxenus sublaevis
GAAATTTTTTTTAGGATTTTCACTATAAGGTAATAATTATTCTATTTCTTCAGAACGGAAAGGCATGTTCAAAATAATTTCCTTTATAAGTAGTCGACACTTACTAATTCTTTTGTAGAACAATAGAACACCAGATATAATAAAGGAACGCATATGTAACGTTTTGAACACAATACGAATCAGAAGAGAATAAAAGATTCAAACCAATCCATCGACTATTTGTGATTACAGTAGAATCCCGCGCTTCGCCACGGGTCGGGACCGGAAGTGGCTTACTGCGGGCGCCCCCACCACTCGGCGGGCGCCCCCACCATTCGCAACCGTCGGCGCAGGGCGCTTGATGGGGCTCTCGCAAGGCACAGAATTGCCGTCTCTGCGTTCAAATATACCATTCGTATAGGACAATTTTTTTCGCGAATAATAATAACTAAACATGCACACCAAGTTATTCAATCTTTATTTATCGCTTTGTCTGTTAGTTTCTTCGATTCACCGATAAAACAAAATAAAAAACGTCACGTATTTCATAACAAAATAATCTTAATATGAAGTAACTGCAATTAGACTTTTCCATAGGGCGAAAAACAAAATAATAGTACCTTATTTTTTTGATCAAATAATATTAACAGACGTTGAAGCGGAAAAAAAAGCAAATATTATGACTCATAGTTGTTTATCAATTTTCAAACTTTGATACTTACGTGAACGAACAATAAAGAAAACGTTATCGATCGTGTGTTTCAACTTCGATCTTTTGGATTAGAGGAAATCACAGCTGACGAAGTTCGCGTAATACCGCCAAATACTCAGGCTTCGCATTTTTTTGTTCACAATAAATTGTGACTTTTCTCAGACACTCTTGAAACTCTGTCGCGTCGATTTTCTGCTGTAGATTTTCTTGATCGTTGCTCGGGTTCTCATCTTCGTTTTGATGATTAAGTTCAGCAACACGTCGAATTATTTCTTCGTCCGAAAGATACTCTACCTCGACATTGTCATGACAAATCCACGAGGCCACACCCTCTTCTGTCGTGTTATCTAACCCTTGGATTCGATTGACGAGATCGGCTAGATCTGTATTCGAACAAGTTCCGGCCTCCGAGCAATTTCTCGATACGACGGTATTAGGAGACCATAATTTGTTCCACGAATTCTGTATGGCTGAAGGTGAAACATCATCCCATGCCTCGGATAACCAGTAAATGACATCTAGGATGTTGATTTTTTTTAGATGTTCAATTACTGCAGTATCATCATCTTGCGCCTTAAGAATCGAAGAAAGCAGTCTGAATCTGTAACGGCGCTTCAAATTTTCTAATACCCCTTGGTCCATTGGTTGAAGCACTGAAGTAACGTTCGGTGGTAGAAACATCAGACTTATTTCACCTTTTTCGAAGCATTTTCCTTGCGAATGAGACGGGGCGTTATCTACGATTAACAATGCTTTTGGTGGTAGTTTTTGTTCTTCCAAAAATTCTTGAACTTTTGGGATGAACTGGAGTTCACACCATTCCTCAAATAACGCAGAGTTCATCCATGCACTCGTTTGATTTCGGTAAAAAACAGGAAGATTCTCGGGATTGATATGTTTGAAGGCTCGTGGTTTTTTAGATTTTCCGATGACCATCAACGGTAATTTAAGAGATCCCGAGACGTTGCAACATGCCATTACAGTGAGTCATTCTTTATTTTTTTTGAATCCCGGCGCTGATTTTTCGCTTTGTCTGACGAGCGTTTTCGTAGGTAGCATTTTGAAGTTCAGTCCCGTCTCGTCACAATTGAAAACTTGATCTCGGGTTAGCCTTTTCTCTTCAATGACCGATTGAAACTTTTCGATGAACTCCTCTGTAACCGATAAATCTGCAGACAATTTTTCCCCGCAGATCGATATTTGTCTTATTCCATATCGGCGTTTCCATCGAGACAACCATCCATCGCTCGCCACGAAAGATTCATTTCCGCCCATTTTTTCGTTTAACAATAACGCTTTGTTTTTAACAATGGGGCCACTAAGCGGAACACCATGATTTCTGCATTGCGAAAACCACAAAAAGAGAACTTCTTCGAGATCGGTATTTTTCGCCGTAAGCATTTGACGATAGCCGCTTTTATCACCTTTCTCGAATGATTCGCACCATTGCTCGATTCTATCGCGATCTTTAATCCACTTGTGAATCGTTGACACATCGACTCCTTGCTCGTGAGCTAAGTCGGATATAGACTGAGACGAGTGTGTCAACTTTTTGATAATATTCAGTTTTTCTTGCATTGTTTTCCGCTGTCCCCGTTTTTGTACACCACCATCCTTTCTCACGTTCATCGTGCACGAAAAAGTTAAAAAAACGTAAACGAAGTAAACGAACGAAACAAGCTCTCATCAAAACGTCTGTACCGGCGCCAACGTGTTTTGAACTGCGTCGCCGGCAGTTACGTATGCGTCGCGAAGGAAACACGCGAGTAGTGGGGGTACGTTGCCGAGCGGAGCGGTGGCGGAGCGGCCGGGGAAGTGGCCTAGCGCGGGATGGCGAAGCGCGGGAGTCTACTGTACAATTATTTCGTACATGCCCCATCGTTCAAAAAATAATGGAATAATCATTACTTTATAGTAAAAAAAAAAATTATTTTTCAAAAAACAAGTGGAGATAACAAGGATCGAACCCGGGCCAGCGTATTAGCAGTCAGACGCTCTACCGCACTGCTACACGCAACTTCGATGAACGTTACCGCACGGGCATATATACCACGCAGAATCACGCTAAATTTAGTTTTTCTTTACTTTTGAATGGGTAACCAGTGTTACGTAATATTTGACGTATATACTCAGGGGCTGCTCCCAAAATTGTTACAGTAGCATTAGCCATGCTTCTCAATGCGTATATACTCCTTCAGATCCGCACCGAGAAAGCATCTCGATCGATATCAGCTGAGTGACGGCGAGAAGGAGGGAATGATATTCTGTCTCGCTCGCTCGCTCGCTCGACGCGGCGCGGCGCGGCGCGTTGCAGCCTGCAGTGTTGCCACGTATCGGAATTGGAAGTATGCGGTAACATGCAACATGCTAAGCTAACACAATAACAGGATATGGCCCTCGTGCCGAATACCGGCATGTATCGCGAAGATCTTGTTATTGGCTTTACAGATTGCAAAATTCTTTGCAATATATGGGGCATTCTCGCTGAAATTGTCATCTTTTGACCCTGACCTACTCCAATATTTCAGACAATGTAATTTTTGTTAGAAATAGAATTTTTTGGTAACTGTACTTTTTACAACGGTAATATGAGGGAAATATTTAATTCTCTCGACAAATCACTGAGCAAGAATTTGTTCACATAAAAATGAGATACATGCGATACATGTGCATACAAAGATATAATTTCCTTAAAATAACATACACACACATAAATATGTATTTCTTAATTTCTGGACAGTAATTAGTGACTAGTAACCGATGCATTGTGATTATTGTACTACGAGTAATGCAAAAATCTGGTTATTATAAAAACTTGTGTGAAGTACTATTTCTCTCGGAAGCAAAAGTTTGCCATGCTACGAGGTACCACAAAGTTCGAAATTTGCAATAAAACTGTAATGAATGTTTTTTATAATTGTAAGAAATGGTTAAATGTACGGAAAAGAATTTTTTTTATCGTATAATTTACTCAAATTAAAACTGTCCACATTGTAAAAAATATATATACATGTATGTCATTGTAATAAAGTTTCAATTTCTTTGTACATGCATCTCATGTAGCTCATTTCAAAGTAAACAAATTTTAGCAAATTTCTCGATAGGATTGCATATTTTGCAGATAATATCGTTTTTTAAAAATTATAGTTACCGAAACATTTAATTTACAACCAATGTGTTGTACAATTAATGTGAATGGATCATGGTAATAATACATATTCATATGTATATAATATACATCGTAAATAAAAATAGAGGTAAACATTAAAAAAAAAATCTTCACTGACGCTTGTAAAATGTGTTCATAATTATAAAGAAAAAAAAATAAAGATCCACCAGGCTCAGTGGCGTTTTATTGGTCGCTGTCACCATCCTTTCATACACGGGTAGCGGCGCCGTCGCGCTATCACCCTTTTTTCAGGTACCAGTTTGCGATTACGTCGCTAACGCCGTGACTCTCTCGTACAAATAGCGACACATATCCTTGCGATGCAGGCGGTGCGGGAACATATCCTTGCGGTGCAGTCGTTGCCTGCACATATCCTTGCGGTGCAGTCGTTGCCTGCACATATCCTTGCGGTGCAGGGATTCGAACCTGAGTACCCTTGGGTGACAAGCGCGCGTTTTACCACTGAGCCACTGTGGATCACTACCTCTTATCAATCGAAATGTATATTTATGTTACACTGCTATGTATACATATAATGTACGTTTATATATATATGCATTATACAATGCATATACACACATATATATGCATATACAGGGTGTTCCAGACCTCACGTATAACCCGTTAATGACAGATCCCTGAGATTATTTGGAGACAAAAATCCTAATGCCAAAATGTCGAGGCTGCTACAGTATTTGAACAAGAAAGGTTTAAAGTTTACCAATCAGCTTGTCTAAATTTTGCGCGCTCAGGGATGTCGCATATCGAAACGGCTCTTCCACACTTCACTCAACTCGATAGAAATATTTGAAATTATTATTTCTTTTATTTTTTCGTGTACTACTTATTCTCAAGACTGACTTCCTAAATTGTTGTACGAAATCAGGATACATGTCGAATTGTAAAGTATTCATGTAAAGCGTGCCGCGGACAAATGACATTTAATTCTCATAATCGGTACAAAGTATGATGTGCTGCATAAAATGTCGATTAGGAAAAAAGATATTATTGAGAAAAAAAATACTATAAATACTAACATGTTTGGAAATAATTTAAAAAATTGTTTTATTAATTTTTTGAAGAAGTACGTTTTCCAGAATGTAGACAAATAAATTATAATGTAGTTTTGCGATTGCTGTTTTGCGTGCGAGAAACAGACTTTCTAGAGCCCAACAGACAAATTAATGTTGTCGTTGAACGTTGCATTCGTACGATACAGAACGAAGAAGTGGTCTTCCAAACTGTGAACGATACATCGGTTGTCATTGAATGGAAACCGATCTTGAATTATTGTAGTCTTGCAATTCTACACATAGCAACTGCAAAAAAGATGCGCTAACTTTTATTAAAAGTTTAAGTTTAAAAGTTTAAGTTTTTAGTTTTTTTTTAGCTCATCTTTATTGCAGTTGCTATGTGTAGAATTGCAAGACTACAATAATTCAAGATCGGTTTCCATTCAATGACAGCCGATGTATCGTTCACAGTTTGGAAGACCACTTTTTCGTTCTGTATCGTACGAATGCAACGTTCAACGACAACATTAATTTGTCTGTTGGGCTCTAGAAAGTCTGTTTCTCGCACGCGATACAGCAATCGCAAAACTACATTATAATTTATTTGTCTACATTCTGGAAAACCGTACTTCTTCAAAAAAATTAATAAAACAATTATTTAAATTATTTCCAAACATGTTAGTATTTATAGTATTTCTTTTCTCAATAATATCTTTTTTCCTAATCGACATTTTATGCAGCACATCATACTTTGTACCGATTATGAGAATTAAATGTCATTTGTCCGTGGCACGCTTTACATGAATACTTTGCAATTCGACATGTATCCTGTTTTCGTACAACAATTTAGGAAGTCAGTCTTGAGAATAGTGCACGAAAAAATAAAAGAAATAATAATTTCAAATATTTCTATCGAGTTGAGTGAAGTGTGGAAGAGCCGTTTCGATATGCGACATCCCTGAGCGCGCGAAATTTAGACAAGCTGATTGGTAAACTTTAAACCTTTCCCGTTCAAATACTGTAGCAGCCTCGACATTTTGGCATTAGGATTTTTGCCTCCAAATAATCTCAGGAATCTGTCATTAACGGGTTATACGTGAGGTCTGGAACACCCTGTATATATATGTATATAATGCATATATGTATATATATATATATATATATATATATATATATACATATATATATATATATACATATATGCATTATTATATATATATATATATGTACATTATATGTATACATAGCAGTGCAACACAAATATACACTTTGATGGATAAAAGGTAGTGATCCACAGTGGCTCAGGGGTAAGACGCGCGCTAGTCACCTGAGGGTACTCAGGTTCAAATCCCTGCACCGCTAGGATATGTATACCGCTATTCGTGCGTGAAAGGACGGCGACAGCGACGGAATCACAATCGGCACGTGAAGAAACGGCGATAGCGACGGCGCCGCTACCCGTGTATGAAAGAAAGGCGACAGCGACGGAACCGCTAATTGTGTATGAAAGGACGGCGGCAGCGACGGAAGTGCTACCCATGTACGAAAGAACAGCGATGGCGCCGCTACGCACATATAAAGGGCCGGCACGACAGGGCAGTGCGGCAAGGGGATGGCGAGGCGGGATGAAAGTAACACATACATTGTTTACATTTAAAAAAATAATAAAACAGCTAATAAAGTAAAGTGTATAAGCTATAGGTATACAGGGTGTTTGGTGAAGATTTACCGCCACTTACGGAGGTCATTTCTGAAGACATTTTGAGCAAAAAATGTCATATAAACATGGGTCTTATTCTGAATATTTACAGTTACTCTAATTTGAAGGTTGTTTGTAAAAGACATCTTTCTTTAGTTTGAGTAGAAAAAAATTATTAGAAATAAAAAATAAACTTTTCAGAAATAATCTTTTTTTGATTGACTAGTAATCTGAACTACAAAATTACATTATCCTTACTTACTTATCAGAACAATTAATTACTGTAATTAATAATAATTACATTAATTACATTATATTATTATTGTCACGTGCTCGCGTTGGCCAAGCTCACGCGTTGTTCACAGTAATGCGTTTCCAATTGAAGAAAGGATTATTTCTGAAAAGTTTATTCTTTATTTCTAATTTTCTTTTACTCCTCAAACTAAAGCAAGAGTTCTTTTACAAACAACCTTCAAAATAGTGTAACTGTACATACATATTCAGAATAGGACTCATGTTTATATTTTTTGCTCAAAATGTCAGAAATGAGCTTCGAAAGTGGCGGTAAATCTTCACCAAACACCCTGTATATATTATAAATTAAAGGAAGATAAAGAATAAAGATACAAATGTCATGATCTGAAATGAGGTTAATTTCAGTACGCGATAAAAATGTAATTACGAAACAAAAGTCGTACCGTGTTGTGACGGGGCAGCTCCGCTGCACGTTGCAGCGTCTCCGCCGCCGCCACGGGGCGCGGAATTGTGCTCGGGGGCGAGCCGGAAGAGCGACGCGAAATCTCCAAGGGGCCTCGTAGTTAGATAATTGCGTATTAATTCTTTTTGTTTTCTTTTATTATTTTTTGTAATCGCAGCACCTCGCCGGAATCCACCGGCGGGAACATCATCGGCGGCAACCTTGCGGGCATCATGGAATAGGAACAGTGCGAGGGGCGATGGACGCTCCGGAATTCAGAAGTGCGGAGTGGAAGGATCATCGCGGGCCACGCAAAGGGGAGCGCGGAGGAAGACTTTGATCGCGTGATCCCGGCGTGCGAACGGGAGCGGTCCCGGCGCTTCGGATGCGGGAGGGTGGAACGGCCCCGTCGCGACCGCGTTACGCCATGAGGCGGTGTAATCGCTAAGACGGCTACGACTCCGACACAGAAGTCACGGGGAGGGACGTCCCCGCGGCGGAGATGCCGCGAGACGAGCCGGGGCATCCGATTCCCCTTCACCGATCACCCTATCGATTAATTATCGCGGAGTCGCGAGGCACCCCGCAACGGATCACGCGAGACAACGTTACGCGAAGTGTCGCGGCGTACTTGCGGGATCGATCCCCATTGGCCCGCGTTATCGCGCCGAAAGACGTACGCACCCCCTTGGTGGGGCGCGACGTCGATCCGCCATCGAGCGGTCGCCGAGTCGATCTCTTTCGGTTTGCCCCCTCGCCGAGTCAAGTCGTGCTTACGCGAGATTGCCTGCCGCGAGAGAGTCCGAGTGTGGAAGCGAGGAAGCCATCCCGTGGAGGATATCCGATCGAAGGAGCCGAGGCAAGTGCCGGTGAGGTTGCCAGAATTATAGTTTGTGTACAGCCACGGGAAAGCCGTCGGGCCGCGTTCGCGTTTCGTTGCCGACTCGCGTAGGTAATTAGTGAATTTTGGTGTTAGCTCGCCGTGCACGGCGTAGCATTGGTGATTTCGCGAAAGCGATCGGCATCGAGCGCGGAGGGCCCCCTTGGCGATCGCGCGAGCTTTGTGTGTGCGGCGATAGGGTATCGCGGATTCGCGTCGCGTGACGACCCCCTTGGAGATCGCGATCGCGGGTGTGTGCGGTGGCCTTCGGCGGGGCCGAAGGGCGAGATATCGCGTTTGCGCGGACGGCATCCGGGAGTGGCTGCGTATTAGAGCCGTGTGTGGCGTATGTCCTCGGGTTCGCGATGAGTGTGGCGTTATCGCGTATCTGCTCGCGTACCGGGTGAAGTCTGGCGTTTTGACGACCGACTTAGGATGCGTGTTGAGTGTGGCGTAAACACGTAACCTTGAAAAAATCGAAGTAGTTATCTTTGTACCTCAAAAAAATCCAAGTAATATCTTTACCTTAAAAAAACCAAAGTAATATATTTACCTTGAAAAAATCGAAGTAATATATTTATTTAAAAAAAAAGAAATAATATCTTTAAATTATGCACCAATTAAATATATATTATATCAAAAAATAACTATTGTTTTTTTTTAAATGTATTCTCATTAAAGTGAAAAAAATTAATATAAAATGTGAAAAATTTTAGTTAAAAAAACTTGGCGCTGCTAAACATAATAATATATATTAATAAAACAGTTTCTATAAATGGAAAAAGTACTTTAAATTAATGTGTGAAAGTCTCTACATTCATATTGTAATTATTAATTTAATATTTTAAATTAGTTATTTATTGCTTTCAAATATTTTAAAACTTGGCAGCGCCAAGTTTTTTTCACTAAATTTTTTCACATTTTATATTAATTTTTTCACTTTAATGGGAATACATTTAAAAAAAAACAATAGTTATTTTTCGATATAATATACATTTAATTGGCGCATAATTTAAAGATATTATTTCTTCTTTTTGTAATAAATATATTACTTCGAGTTTTTCAAGGTAAATATATTACTTTGGTTTTTTTAAGGTAAAGATATTACTTGGATTTTTTCGAGGTACAAAGATAACTACTTTGATTTTTTCAAGGTACACCACGCGTGCTTGGCGTCTTTTTTTCTACCTTTTTGTAAAAAGTAATTTTGTACGGATATCACCCCTTTTTGTTATAGATACATCAAACGCCGTAATGTCTATCGACATCGACATTTATGTCTGATAAAATCAAATGTAAATATTTTTGGTATTATAACTTACAAGAATTATATCTGAGAGTTTGACATCCTTAAATGTGCAGAGTAGTTTGTATAAAGGGTACCCCACGGTAAGATAGGCAAAATGCCACTGTTAATGAAACGGAAAAATGACTTTGAATTTGCATAAGTACACTAAAAAAAGAATTTTCTACGATTTTTCCGACCATCTATCCCCCCTCCTTTTCCTAGTGGCACCAAAAAGCCGCTTTTTCCGAAAATTATTTTTTTTTTTCTGGTTCCTTCATGTTAAAAATTTTGAAAAAATTTGAGAATATAGCTTATAAAAAGTACTTAGCACACAATTTTTTTTAGTTTTAGGCGCGTTGAATACCTAACCTAAAAAAATAAAATAAATATTTGAATCAATTTTTTTCTAATTTCTTTGATAGTTGCAGGTTTAATTACTCTAGAAAATTGTATATTTTAGTGTTCTACATGTATTAGAATTTTTTTCAGATTTTTCGGAATGGTGGGCCGTACTCAAAAATGCGAAAAACCTTATTTTTAGCCACTTTTGGGCCTTTTATGGTCCTCAAATGATTGATAGTGCCTTAACTGACTCTAAAATAAACATAATATATTACTTTTGGATATATGTTGTCAATATTTGATACATTCCGATACGTCTCCTATGTTTTTGAGCATGAAATCAGTCATAACTCAACGAGAAAACCCTACTTTTTGTATAAAAGTGCCTATTTTTCGTCGATTTCTGGATTTTTGGTTATTTTATCTAAGTTTTTTTTGCATATGATTGGTAAATGTGAATATAAATATAATAAAAAATTGTACCTCTTATACATATATTTCAAAGAAATCGTTCATTTATTCAAATATATATATTTTCATGAAAAAAAATTAATTTTTATGATTCCATGATCGTCTCTTTAATCCTCCTCGTCACTATCTTCCTCAATTACTGGTGTTACTTCTTCGAAGTCAAACAATGTTGTAAGTATCTCAGCTGGTCGAATAATCCTTGACAAGTATCTTGCATGAGACAGGTAAAAAACTATGGCGGCTATATGCGAGCAACACTTTATAGTTCTGTTACTATTAGCGCAGTTACAGCAATAACGTCAGACACCGTTGAGTCCCACACTATCAGGTTGATATTGTAAATAAGATTTGTAAAGTACTTTACAAATCTTATTTACAATATCAACCTGATAGTGTTGTAAAGTACTTTACAAATCTTATTTACAATATCAACCTGATAGTGTGGGACTCAACGGTGTCAGACGTTATTGCTGTAACTGCGCTAATAGTAACAGAACTATAAAGTGTTGCTCGCATATAGCCGCCATAGTTTTTTACCTGTCTCATGCAAGATACTTGTCAAGGATTATTCGACCAGCTGAGATACTTACAACATTGTTTGACTTCGAATAAGTAACACCAGTAATTGAGGAAGATAGTGACGAGGAAGATTAAAGAAACAATCATAGAAACATAAAAATTAAATTTTTTTTATGAAAATGTATATATTTGAATAAATGAACGATTGGTATTTATGCATAGAAGCGACTTCCTCTCCGATTTGCTTGATATTTTAGTATGTTGTTGGGGATGTCTTCCCGAGTCATTTCATATATATATATAAGGGTCGGACTTAAATAGTTTCGGAGATACAGGCTGAGAAAGGATAAAAATAATAAATACGAAAATAAACGTTTAATGATGACTTATCATTAGGAATCTGAAAGATTTCAACCAAGTGTGTGCTTTGTATGTGCTTCAACTTACAAAGTACATACTTGTAAAGCGCGTCACTAACCTATAGGTTAGTGGCGCGCTTTATAAGTATGTGCTTTGTATGTGCTTCAACTTAGAAAGCACATATTTGTTAAAGCAGAGAACAGTTGGTACATGAAAAGTACATATTTATATGTACGATGAATAGTAGTAGGAGTGGATCTTGTTTTGCGTAGAAAGTACTGTTTTATATAGGTTTGTAACTTGGATTAAACCAGGCACTACAATTATGTCAGATAGCTGGAGAGCATACAATTGTTTGAATGATTGTGGGTTTAAACATCTTCAAGTAAATCATAAAATGAACTTTGTTGACCCTGACAGCGGTGCTCACACACAAACTATCGAGCGTGCCTGGCGAGAGACGCGTGCTAATATTCCTCGCTACGGAACACGTCAAAAACATTATGAAGGATTCCTTGCTGAATTTCTGTTTCGCCGTAAATATAACTTTGACACTCGGATTACCGCATTCTTTGATGCAATGGCTGAAATTTTTCAGATTCCTAATGATAGTGTTGAATAAATCATCATTAAACGTTTATTTTTGTATTTATTATTTTTATCCTTTCTCAGCCAGTATCTCCGAAACTATTTAAGTCCGATCTTTATATATATATAGGGTGTTTGAAACAAAAGTACCCAGCCGAAAAATGGGGGTAGATTGAGTCAAACCGAGACGAAAAGTCATGTACCATTTTGCAAGATTCGCAATAGTTAACGAATTATTAATTGATACATCCGAGCAAATGAGCGCATGAGAAGCGGTATGCCGAACTCGGCAGACATGTAAAATACCATTTAATACTATAAAATGGTATTTAATACTATAAAATGGTATTTTACGTGTCTGCCGAGTTCGGCCTACCGCTTCTCATGCGCTTATTTGCTCAAATGTATCAATTAATAATTCGTTAACTATTGCGAATCTTGCAAAATAGTACATGACTTTTCGTCTCGGTTTGACCCAATCTACCCCCATTTTTCGGCTGGGTACTTTTGTTTCAAACACCCTGTATATGAAATAACTCGGGAAGACATCCCCAACAACATGCTAAAATATCAAGCAAATCGGAGAGGAAGTCGCTTTTATGCATAAATACCGAACGATTTCTTTGAAATATATGTATAAGAGGTACAATTTTTTATTATATTTATATTCACATTTACCAATCATATGCAAAAAAAACTTAGATAAAATAACCAAAAATCCAGAAATCGACGAAAAATAGGCACTTTTATACAAAAAGTAAGGTTTTCTCGTTGAGTTATGACTGATTTCATGCTCAAAAACATATGAGACGTATCGGAATGTGTCAAATATTAACAACATATATCCAAAAGTAATATATTATGTTTATTTTAGAGTCAGTTAAGGCACTATCAATCATTTGAGGACCATAAAAGGCCCAAAAGTGGCTAAAAATAGGGTTTTTCGCATTTTTGAGTACGGCCCACCATTCCGAAAAATCTGAAAAAATTCTAATACATGTAGAACACTAAAATATACAATTTTCTAGGGTAATTAGACCTGCAACTATCAAAGAAATTAGAAAAAAATTGATTCAAATATTTATTTTATTTTTTTAGGTTAGGTATTCAACGCGCCTAAAGCTAAAAAAATTGTGTGTTAAGTATATTTTATAAGCTATATTCTCAAATTTTTTCAAAATTTTTAACAGGAAAGATCCGGAGAAAAAAAATAATTTTCGAAAAAAGTGGCTTTTTGGTGCCACTAGGAAAAGGAGGGGGGATGGAGTGTGTGTGAAGATAGCGTCTCATTTTGCGGAAACTCACAAATTATTGCGAGTTCTAGCTTTCTTTTTAATAGTTCTAGAGTTCCTGATAGTTTAAACAAATAGTTCTGGCCATTAAAGCCAAAAAACGCGTGAGACGCTAGGTTCACGCAGCGTCTCACTTTGTCCTAAACAAGTTCCACCATTGTATCTTATCAGATTTTGCGAGATCTATAGTTCTATAACAGTTCTACAAAGAGTTCTGCCATATAAAACCAAAAAAATTAATTATAAGGTACTAAAAAAAAATTACAATGTAACGAGTATATCGAGTTGAGACGCCAGTTGAAATCTCGGAGTTCCGGTTTATGTAAAATATTTCTCGAGTAGTTCTGAGCATACTGAAGCTATTTCTAAAGAGTTCCGGGCATTGGCAATGTTGTATAATTATTAAATAAATTAATAACGCCCGAGAATCGAGTACTTGGAGAGAATAGGGTGAGACGCTGTATGAAATCTCGGAGTTCTGGCTTACATAAAATATTTTTCGTGTAGTTCTGAGCATACTGAAGCTATTTCTAAAGAGTTCCGGGCATTGGCAATGTTGTATAATTATTAAATAAATTAATAACGCCCGAGAATCGAGTACTTGGAGAGAATAGGGTGAGACGCTGTATGAAATCTCGGAGTTCTAGCTTACATAAAATATTTTTCGTGTAGTTCTGAGCATACTGAAGCTATTACTAAAGAGTTCCGGGCATTGGCAATGTTGTATAATTTTTAAATAAATTAATAACGCCCGAGAATCGAGTACTTGGAGAGAAAAGGGTGAGACGCTGTACGAAATCTCGGAGTTCTGGCTTACATAAAATATTTTTCGTGTAGTTCTGAGCATACTGAAGCTATTTCTAAAGAGTTCTGGGCATTAGCAATGTTGTATAAAAATTATTTAAAAAATTAATAAACAATGTTCAACGTCAGAACTCTTTAGAAAACGTTACAACACTTTCAGAACTACGCGATAATTATAATAGAAGTCACAGAACTGTCGAAATACAGCCAGCGTCTCACCCTATTCTCGATAAATTCCTGACTTTCAAGCGTTATTAATTTATTTAAAAATTATACAACATTGCCAATGCCCGGAACTCTTTAGAAATAGCTTCAGTATGCTCAGAACTACACGAAAAATATTTTATGTAAGCCAGAACTCCGAGATTTCGTACAGCGTCTCACCCTATTCTCTCCAAGTACTCGATTCTCGGGCGTTATTAATTTATTTAATAATTATACAACATTGCCAATGCCCGGAACTCTTTAGAAATAGCTTCAGTATGCTCAGAACTACACGAAAAATATTTTATGTAAGCCAGAACTCCGAGATTTCGTACAGCGTCTCACCCATATACCCGTAAATGCGTTTTTATCAGGCGATAAAAATTATTTAAAAAATTAATAAACAATGTTCAACGTCAGAACTCTTTAGAAAACGTTACAACACTTTCAGAACTACGCGATAATTATAATAGAAGTCACAGAACTGTCAAATACAGCCAGCGTCTCACCCTATTCTCGATAAATTCCTGACTTTCAAGCGTTATTAATTTATTTAAAAATTATACAACATTGCCAATGCCCGGAACTCTTTAGAAATAGCTTCAGTATGCTCAGAACTACACAAAAAATATTTTATGTAAGCCAGAACTCCGAGATTTCGTACAGCGTCTCACCCTATTCTCTCCAAATACTCGATTCTCGGGCGTTATTAATTTATTTAATAATTATACAACATTGCCAATGCCCGGAACTCTTTAGAAATAGCTTCAGTATGCTCAGAACTACACGAAAAATATTTTATGTAAGCCAGAACTCCGAGATTTCGTACAGCGTCTCACCCATATACCCGTAAATGCGTTTTTATCAGGCGATAAAAATTATTTAAAAAATTAATAAACAATGTTCAACGTCAGAACTCTTTAGAAAACGTTACAACACTTTCAGAACTACGCGATAATTATAATAGAAGTCACAGAACTGTCGAATACAGCCAGCGTCTCACCCTATTCTCGATAAATTCCTGACTTTCGAGCGTCATTAATTTATTAATAATTATACAACATTGCCAATGCCCGGAACTCTTTAGAAATAGCTTCAGTATGTTCAGAACTACACGAAAAATATTTTATGTAAGCCAGAACTCCGAGATTTCGTACAGCGTCTCACCCATATACCCGTAAATGCGTTTTTATCAGGCGATAAAAATTATTTAAAAAATTAATAAACAATGTTCAACGTCAGAACTCTTTAGAAAACGTTACAACACTTTCAGAACTACGCGATAATTATAATAGAAGTCACAGAACTGTCGAATACAGCCAGCGTCTCACCCTATTCTCGATAAATTCCTGACTTTCGAGCGTCATTAATTTATTTAATAATTATACAACATTGCCAATGCCCGGAACTCTTTAGAAATAGCTTCAGTATGCTCAGAACTACACGAAAAATATTTTACATAAACCGGAACTCCGAGATTTCGTACAGCGTCTCACCCATATACCCGTAAATGCGTTTTTCTCAGGCGATAAAAATTATTTAAAAAATTAATAAACAATGTTCAACGTCAGAACTCTTTAGAAAACGTTACACTTTCAGAACTACGCGATAATTATAATAGAAGTCACAGAACTGTTGAAATACAGCCAGCGTCTCACCCTATTCTCGATAAATTCCTGACTTTCGAGCGTTATTAATTTATTTAAAAATTATACAACATTGCCAATGCCCGGAACTCTTTAGAAATAGCTTCAGTATGCTCAGAACTACACGAAAAATATTTTATGTAAGCCAGAACTCCGAGATTTCATACAGCGTCTCACCCTATTCTCTCCAAGTACTCGATTCTCGGGCGTTATTAATTTATTTAATAATTATACAACATTGCCAATGCCCGGAACTCTTTAGAAATAGCTTCAGTATGCTCAGAACTACACGAAAAATATTTTATGTAAGCCAGAACTCCGAGATTTCATACAGCGTCTCACCCTATTCTCTCCAAGTACTCGATTCTCGGGCGTTATTAATTTATTTAATAATTATACAACATTGCCAATGCCCGGAACTCTTTAGAAATAGCTTCAGTATGCTCAGAACTACACGAAAAATATTTTATGTAAGCCAGAACTCCGAGATTTTGTACAGCGTCTCACCCTTTTCTCTCCAAGTACTCGATTCTCGGGCGTTATTAATTTATTTAATAATTATACAACATTGCCAATGCCCGGAACTCTTTAGAAATAGCTTCAGTATGCTCAGAACTACACGAAAAATATTTTATGTAAGCCAGAACTCCGAGATTTTGTACAGCGTCTCACCCTTTTCTCTCCAAGTACTCGATTCTCGGGCGTTATTAATTTATTTAATAATTATACAACATTTCCAATGCCCGGAACTCTTTAGAAATAGCTTCAGTATGCTCAGAACTACACGAAAAATATTTTATGTAAGCCAGAACTCCGAGATTTCGTACAGCGTCTCACCCTATTCTCTCCAAGTACTCGATTCTCGGGCGTTATTAATTTATTTAATAATTATACAACATTGCCAATGCCCGGAACTCTTTAGAAATAGCTTCAGTATGCTCAGAACTACGCGAAAAATATTTTATGTAAGCCAGAACTCCGAGATTTCGTACAGCGTCTCACCCATATACCCGTAAATGCGTTTTTATCAGGCGATAAAAATTATTTAAAAAATTAATAAACAATGTTCAACGTCAGAACTCTTTAGAAAACGTTACAACACTTTCAGAACTACGCGATAATTATAATAGAAGTCACAGAACTGTCGAATACAGCCAGCGTCTCACCCTATTCTCGATAAATTCCTGACTTTCAAGCGTTATTAATTTATTTAAAAATTATACAACATTGCCAATGCCCGGAATTCTTTAGAAATAGCTTCAGTATGCTCAGAACTACACGAAAAATATTTTATGTAAGCCAGAACTCCGAGATTTCGTACAGCGTCTCACCCATATACCCGTAAATGCGTTTTTATCAGGCGATAAAAATTATTTAAAAAATTAATAAACAATGTTCAACGTCAGAACTTTTTAGAAAACGTTACAACACTTTCAGAACTACGCGATAATTATAATAGAAGTCACAGAACTGTCGAATACAGCCAGCGTCTCACCCTATTCTCGATAAATTTCTGACTTTCGAGCGTTATTAATCTATTTAAAAATTATACAACATTGCCAATGCCCGGAACTCTTTAGAAATAACTTCAGTATGCTCAGAACTACACGAAAAATATTTTATGTAAGCCAGAACTCCGAGATTTCGTACAGCGTCTCACCCTATTCTCTCCAAGTACTCGATTCTCGGGCGTTATTAATTTATTTAATAATTATACAACATTGCCAGTGCGGGGAACTCTTTAGAAATTGCTTCTATATGCTCAGAAGTACTCGAAAAATATTTTACATAAACCGGAACTCCGAGATTTCAACTGGCGTCTCAACTCGATATACTCGTTACATTGTAATTTTTTTTTAGTACCTTATAATTAATTTTTTTGCTTTTATATGGCAGAACTCTTTGTAGAACTGTTATAGAACTATAGATCTCGCAAAATCTGATAAGATACAATGGTGGAACTTGTTTAGGACAAAGTGAGACGCTGCGTGAACCTAGCGTCTCACGCGTTTTTTGGCTTTAATGGCCAGAACTATTTGTTTAAACTATCAGGAACTCTAGAACTATTAAAAAGGAAGCTAGAACTCTAAATAATTTGTGAGTTTCCGCAAAATGAGACGCTATCTTCACACACAAGGGGGTGGATAGTCGGAAAAATCGTAGAAAATTCTTTTTTTAATGTACTTATGCAAATCCAAAGTCATTTTTCCGTTTCATTGACAGTGGCATTTTGCCTATCTTACCGTGGAGTACCCTTTATAAATCTTTAAAAAAATTAAGACAAAATATGAATATATTAGGCAAAGTCAAATTTGTCGAGAGCACATTATGCAGTGTTTGCTGTAAATAAATTGTGTCGAAAGAAAAACAGATTTGATACAGAATTTGGCATGTACGATGCTATTGGCAGAATGTCATAGTAGATAATATATGTATAGTAAAGTTTGTTAAAAAAATATGGCAATTAATAATTTATAATACAAACTACACTGCACATTTAATTAAGGTTGTCACT
This sequence comes from Harpagoxenus sublaevis, assembly GCA_030770355.1. Taxonomy (NCBI): domain Eukaryota; kingdom Metazoa; phylum Arthropoda; class Insecta; order Hymenoptera; family Formicidae; genus Harpagoxenus; species Harpagoxenus sublaevis. The sequence goes on from JASTWR010002394.1 coordinate 18,179, forward strand.
GTCAGATATAATTTTTGTGTTATAATACAAAAAATATTTAGATTTAATTTTATCAAATATATTTGATAGTCATTATTAGAGAAAAAGAAAGAGAGTTTGAGTTTGAGTTTATTTGTTATGCCATAGTCAAGACTTTAGGCAAAGGTTGAATGATACAGGTAAATATGTGATAAGCAAAATACAATAGACAAAATAGAATAAGTAAAAACTAAAAAGAAAAGAAAAGACGCAGTGTGATAACAGCAATAAAGCGAAAAGCATAAGTGGAAACAATGGAGATAATAATGACAATAAAGCAAAAGATAGTAATATTGTTTCCTCCTCAGCCAATGCTTCACGACTTATTATAAGACAAAATAATTCGAGTGAAAGACGTTTGAATATACATAACTAATAAGATAATATTGCGTCATATAACCAAAATTTCGTTGAAAAATGTAAAATGATCTGAAATACTACTGAAGAATTATGAGTCAACGAAATTCAGTTATTATGCTCTCTCAAACAAAAGAACAAGTAAAACCACGTAAACTAGACCTATGTAGAACTTACTTAAGCATAAAACGATTATAATGTTGAACATAAAGTGTGTGAAGAAGCTTATGAATCATTAAATATTTCATCGTGGTGAAAAAGAGAGGCTCGCATGTGCATATGTAGAAGGCCAGGTCATGGAAGCAGAAGGAACACAGCCAGCATCAGCCGAGGGTCATTGAAGCCCTGCTAAATCAGCCTCAGAAGTAATCAATATGGGAGGCTGGCCATGCACCTTCCGGACAAAAATCATTCCGTTCGTGCACCATACATGGTTGTAAAGTAACTGCTTGGCCCTAACTCGCGTTTGGTGCAACAATTTATAAGTGTCAGTAGGAAGGAGTTCATTTACATATATGTGTCCAGGGACATCACTTGAGAAAACATCGTTGACAGACAGTCGACGTTTACGGCGCATAGCACTGAGAATGAAGTCACGAATCTGCCGCGACTTAAGTACAACAATTATAGATCGTCGTCTGTCAGCAGGGACAGGACGATCGGAGGCAGAATTAGTGCTAGGCGCCACACCGTGCGTCGCAGACCTCGCAGACACGACACTACCCCCCACGTCACGAGTCTCAAGAACATCGGAAGCAAGCTGTGGTAAACCCAGCGCGCGAAAAACACTGGTAACGAGCTGTTCAGATGTGTCGGTCAAAGAACCTGGTATCCCAGAAATAATAATGTCCGATGTTCGCAGGACTCGAGACGCGGAAGGCTGCGAAACAGGATGAGGACAACTCGAATCGCTCCTTAAATCGCGCACCTCACTCGCGAGAGCAGCACACTGCTGCTCTAACTCGGTGATACGCTGACTATTGCGTTCGACGCTTTGTGCAATCACGTTTAATTGGTTAAGTTTTTCGTTGATTACATTGCTCGTACGCCGCTGGTCTTCAATAAAAGCCGAGAATCGTGCCTCCGATGCTGAGAATCGTGAATCCGACACCTCGATAAAAGCGGAGAATCGTGCCTCTGATGCCTTCAACTGCTTAATCAGTTGGCATAAAAGCGTGTTTGTTGTAACGTCAGTCTGGCTGGCAGTGTTGGCGAAGTCGAACTGCTCGGTGCATTCAACACCCGGTGTAAGGGGAGGAGCCAGAGAAGCAGCGGACGACACGCCATGAACAACACCGTCCGCACCATCCGCGCCCGGCACCGGAGGATGCGAAGCAGCCAGCTCTTTACAGCAATGGTCCGCGTATTTTGTTACGGAAAATGGCTTGACGCATCCAGGATGAAAAGTTTTCCCGCACTTACACTCAACAGTCACGATCGCAATTGGCTTCTTACACCTAGTACACTTGGTGCTTGTACCCAGCATAGTTGATTAGGTGACAGCAGCAAGGAGAAGAACCAAATGCAAAGCGGCTGTTCGGTGGATAACAGAAGATAGTGCAACTCCAAGCCCACAGGTGTCGCCACATGCACGAAAGGATGCAAGAAGAAGATATAATTCACACCAGGCTCCGGCAAGTTTGAGGTTAGAAAATAGTGCCAGCTTTTCCGGAAAATATCAGGCTATTGAGTCACCCGAATGGAAAGACTTAATATCGATCCTTACGAGCAACTAAAGACCAGCTCAAGCCTAGAACAAAACAGCCCGTAGGCAGCTTACGGGCAGCGATAATATTCACAAAAAGCCGGAGC
>JASTWR010002395.1:0-20362 GCA_030770355.1 Harpagoxenus sublaevis
TTCTTTATTTTGGTCGAAATTTACTAGTACTCTTGGAGATTTTAACTCCTCTTTGGCCAACTCAAATGCCCTTTGGCATGCGGCCGTCCAGTGAAATCGCTCTTTTTTTAAACATTCGTACATCGGCTGGAATTTTGCTGCTCGGTTCTCGATAAATTTATCGTAATAATTTACCATGCCTAAGAACGCTTGCAATTCTTTGACGTTTGTTGGCCTTTGCGCCTTGATTATGGCGGCCACTTTGTCCTTAAGGGCGTGCACCCCGTTTTCGTCTATCTGTAATCCGAGGTAGCTAACTTTTCTTTTGAGTAGTTCGCATTTTGATTTCTTTAGTTTTAACCCGCACTCCGACAATTTATCGAGAACCTCAGTCGTGTTTTTTACAATTTCTTGTATTGTTTTTCCCTTTATTATGATATCATCTAAGAAAACCGTTACGTTAGGCATTTTCGCGAGGATGCTCTCCATTTCTCGTTGAAAATACCCCGGGGCCGACGCGATTCCGTATGGCAATTTGTTGTACTGATAGAGACCCTTATGTGTGTTTATCGTTAGATATTTTTTCGATTCTTGGCTCAATGGCACTTGCGCGTACGCCTCTTTTAAGTCTATCTTTGAAAAATATACCCCCCCTTGGAGACTCGCTACCAGATGCTCGAGCTTGGGCAACGGGTGCCTGTCTATAAGTATGTTCGGGTTTACCGTGATTTTATAATCTCCGCATATTCGTACTGTTCCGTCCGGTTTGATTATCGGGACTACGGGAGTGCCCCAGTCGCTAGCTTCGACGGGAGACAAAATTTTCTCTTTTACTAATCTCTCTATTTCCGCCGAGACCTTTTCTTTTAACGCGAATGGTATTGATCGAGCTTTACAGTATACCGGGGCCGTATTGGTTCGCATTCGGATTATGAACTTTGATTTATTGTAAGTCCCGAGGCCTGGTGAAAACAACTTGTCGTATTTTTTAAAAATTTCTTTCGCTTTTTCGCGTCCCGTTTTGTCTTCTTCCGCCGATTCGTGTTTGTTTTTTATTTCCGTTTTGTGTACTTTGTTTTTTTTCTGATCTACTTTCAAAGGCCATACTCCCAATGCGTACAACCAATCACGACCGATTAACGGCTTTCCCGTTTCCCCGACCACGTATAAGTTAGCTTTCGTCGTAATTGTGCCGTAGTTTATTTTAATATCGCGTAATATACCCATCGGCTTCCGTTTTTCTCCGCTATAATAGCTCAAAGTGACTTTTGATTCTTCTAGTTGCCATTCCGGAAAATATTTTTCTTTATCAATTACGCTTATCAATGAGACCGACGACCCGCTATCTACTTCCATACTAAACTGTTTGTTACCTATTTTTATCTCTAAGTACTGCGGTTCAATTTTGGAGATCTTATTATTCTGGAGGGTAATTGAAAACAATTCCGCGACGCTTCCCGACTCGCTGTCCGTCTCGCTGGTACTCAGCTCTCGATCGTCGGCTTCGATGTTTCTCACATTTTTTGCTTTACCTTCCTTCGCCGCTCTGCATACCGTTTGTAAATGTCCGACCTTCCCGCATTTGTCGCACGCTTTGCTTCGATGCCAACAGTCTCGTCGGTGATGGTTTGGTTTCCCGCAGCATGAGCAGCGTTTTCCCGTCGTTTTGTTTTGTTGACTCGTCCGGCTTGGTTGCGACGTCGAAGCGCCCCTCGCTTTCGGTGTTGATCTCGCTCGCTGGTCTCCTTGTCGTCTGCCTCGGGCTCCACGAGTTTGTATACGATTCGCGTCGAGGTCTTCGTCTCTCTCACTGCCGTCCTCCGTTGTCTCTGACTCCAATTTCTCGACTGCCTGGTGTGCCCCTTCTATGGCTGTGGCTGTTTTTATTGCTTCTTCCAGCGTTAGCTTTTCTGCTTTCAATAAGGCAATTTTGATTGATCTGCTCTTGATTCCCGTTATAAACTGGTCTCTCAAGGCTTCCTCTTCACTCTTGAATTTACATTTCCTTGCCAAACCGCGCAAGCCAGCCATGTATTGAGTGGCTGATTCGTCATCCTTTTGTTTTCGTTCCCGAAACCGCTGCCTCAGCACTGTTTCGTTCATTTCTGGTTTCAGATAATTTCCCATTTTCGTTATGATTTCCTGCAGATCCGTTTCTTTTGGCTTTTTTGGAGCACACACTTTCCGAATGACACTATATGTCTCTGCGTCGATTTTTGTAAGAAAAATTGCCCTCTTCTTCCCCACATCCTCGATTTCATTCGCTTCAAAATACAGGTCGATTCGCTCTACGAATTCTTCCCATTCGTCCTTCCCGAGTTTGAAGTCGAGTTTTGCGGTATGCTCCATTTTGGTAGGTTTTTTTTCCTCCCTTTTCACCGCTGAATCGATTTTCTCCTTCGATATCTGGAGATCCTTGTGGGCTTTTTTGCACTCCTCTCTTAACACTCGTCGCAATTCATCTAATCTGGATTCTTCATCCGCTTCTATGCCCCTGTCTCTTAGTTCCTCGATGATTGCCTGTTTAGAGAGCTCTTGTATCCACGCGGTGCCTTGCTTGGTCGACATTTATCGTTCCATCCATTTCCGTTGACTTTCACGTAGGTTTGAATTATTCTCGGCGCAACGGTTGGTGGTCTGTACGCAATAAAAATTTTCTTCCGTATACATAATCGTAGAATTTCGTAACTCCGAAAATTATCGCGCGCGCTTCTTTGTCGATCGGCGCGTAGTTACGTTCGCTCTGTGATAGCGCTTTTGACGCGTATGCGATAGGGCGATCACCTTCAGGCGTGACATGCGAAAGTATGGCAGAGAGCCCGTAATCCGAGGCATCACACGTTAAAACGACTTCTTTATTTTGGTCGAAATTTACTAGTACTCTTGGAGATTTTAACTCCTCTTTGGCCAACTCAAATGCCCTTTGGCATGCGGCCGTCCAGTGAAATCGCTCTTTTTTTAAACATTCGTACATCGGCTGGAATTTTGCTGCTCGGTTCTCGATAAATTTATCGTAATAATTTACCATGCCTAAGAACGCTTGCAATTCTTTGACGTTTGTTGGCCTTTGCGCCTTGATTATGGCGGCCACTTTGTCCTTAAGGGCGTGCACCCCGTTTTCGTCTATCTGTAATCCGAGGTAGCTAACTTTTCTTTTGAGTAGTTCGCATTTTGATTTCTTTAGTTTTAACCCGCACTCCGACAATTTATCGAGAACCTCAGTCGTGTTTTTTACAATTTCTTGTATTGTTTTTCCCTTTATTATGATATCATCTAAGAAAACCGTTACGTTAGGCATTTTCGCGAGGATGCTCTCCATTTCTCGTTGAAAATACCCCGGGGCCGACGCGATTCCGTATGGCAATTTGTTGTACTGATAGAGACCCTTATGTGTGTTTATCGTTAGATATTTTTTCGATTCTTGGCTCAATGGCACTTGCGCGTACGCCTCTTTTAAGTCTATCTTTGAAAAATATACCCCCCCTTGGAGACTCGCTACCAGATGCTCGAGCTTGGGCAACGGGTGCCTGTCTATAAGTATGTTCGGGTTTACCGTGATTTTATAATCTCCGCATATTCGTACTGTTCCGTCCGGTTTGATTATCGGGACTACGGGAGTGCCCCAGTCGCTAGCTTCGACGGGAGACAAAATTTTCTCTTTTACTAATCTCTCTATTTCCGCCGAGACCTTTTCTTTTAACGCGAATGGTATTGATCGAGCTTTACAGTATACCGGGGCCGTATTGGTTCGCATTCGGATTATGAACTTTGATTTATTGTAAGTCCCGAGGCCTGGTGAAAACAACTTGTCGTATTTTTTAAAAATTTCTTTCGCTTTTTCGCGTCCCGTTTTGTCTTCTTCCGCCGATTCGTGTTTGTTTTTTATTTCCGTTTTGTGTACTTTGTTTTTTTTCTGATCTACTTTCAAAGGCCATACTCCCAATGCGTACAACCAATCACGACCGATTAACGGCTTTCCCGTTTCCCCGACCACGTATAAGTTAGCTTTCGTCGTAATTGTGCCGTAGTTTATTTTAATATCGCGTAATATACCCATCGGCTTCCGTTTTTCTCCGCTATAATAGCTCAAAGTGACTTTTGATTCTTCTAGTTGCCATTCCGGAAAATATTTTTCTTTATCAATTACGCTTATCAATGAGACCGACGACCCGCTATCTACTTCCATACTAAACTGTTTGTTACCTATTTTTATCTCTAAGTACTGCGGTTCAATTTTGGAGATCTTATTATTCTGGAGGGTAATTGAAAACAATTCCGCGACGCTTCCCGACTCGCTGTCCGTCTCGCTGGTACTCAGCTCTCGATCGTCGGCTTCGATGTTTCTCACATTTTTTGCTTTACCTTCCTTCGCCGCTCTGCATACCGTTTGTAAATGTCCGACCTTCCCGCATTTGTCGCACGCTTTGCTTCGATGCCAACAGTCTCGTCGGTGATGGTTTGGTTTCCCGCAGCATGAGCAGCGTTTTCCCGTCGTTTTGTTTTGTTGACTCGTCCGGCTTGGTTGCGACGTCGAAGCGCCCCTCGCTTTCGGTGTTGATCTCGCTCGCTGGTCTCCTTGTCGTCTGCCTCGGGCTCCACGAGTTTGTATACGATTCGCGTCGAGGTCTTCGTCTCTCTCACTGCCGTCCTCCGTTGTCTCTGACTCCAATTTCTCGACTGCCTGGTGTGCCCCTTCTATGGCTGTGGCTGTTTTTATTGCTTCTTCCAGCGTTAGCTTTTCTGCTTTCAATAAGGCAATTTTGATTGATCTGCTCTTGATTCCCGTTATAAACTGGTCTCTCAAGGCTTCCTCTTCACTCTTGAATTTACATTTCCTTGCCAAACCGCGCAAGCCAGCCATGTATTGAGTGGCTGATTCGTCATCCTTTTGTTTTCGTTCCCGAAACCGCTGCCTCAGCACTGTTTCGTTCATTTCTGGTTTCAGATAATTTCCCATTTTCGTTATGATTTCCTGCAGATCCGTTTCTTTTGGCTTTTTTGGAGCACACACTTTCCGAATGACACTATATGTCTCTGCGTCGATTTTTGTAAGAAAAATTGCCCTCTTCTTCCCCACATCCTCGATTTCATTCGCTTCAAAATACAGGTCGATTCGCTCTACGAATTCTTCCCATTCGTCCTTCCCGAGTTTGAAGTCGAGTTTTGCGGTATGCTCCATTTTGGTAGGTTTTTTTTCCTCCCTTTTCACCGCTGAATCGATTTTCTCCTTCGATATCTGGAGATCCTTGTGGGCTTTTTTGCACTCCTCTCTTAACACTCGTCGCAATTCATCTAATCTGGATTCTTCATCCGCTTCTATGCCCCTGTCTCTTAGTTCCTCGATGATTGCCTGTTTAGAGAGCTCTTGTATCCACGCGGTGCCTTGCTTGGTCGACATTTATCGTTCCATCCATTTCCGTTGACTTTCACGTAGGTTTGAATTATTCTCGTCGCCACTGTAGTGTCCGCAAGGTGAGGAACTCAACGAGGCGTTCATAGACAAGGCTTTATTTCAACTGGCGCGTTCGGCTTACAGAATACAGTTCGGGGATTATCCCCTCTCTCTCCCGCATACCGATACTCACGCATACACCACACTCCCTTCCGCTGAGTTAAGGTCTCGCCTATTTACGCATACATTTTTAATCTATTTCTTATCCTATTTACCGGGTGGAGGTTCGTGGCGATCGGCGTAGCGTTGGAGTGCCTGGCGTTTCGCTCTTCTTCTCGGTACCCAAAGGTCGTGTTATCGACACTTGCCGTTCGCTACGCTTCCTCAGCTGGTCTATGTGTCGCTTGACGATGTTTCCGTTTCCCAGTTTGACTTCGTATGTTACCGGCCCCAGTTTTTTATGCACTACCGCTTGCGCCCACGCGGCAGAGTTGACACTGAAGGCTTTTGACCAAACTGCCTCATTTTCGCTGAACGTCACTACTCTCTTCCCTCTCGAGTTTTGCACCTGCCTATCTGTCTCGAGACTCTGTTTTATTTCTGTATTCGGTCGTAGTAAGTCGAATTTTGTCCTAATCTCTCGCCCTAACATCAACCTTGCCGGCGTCTCGCCCGTAGTGCCGTGTTTCGACGTTCTGTATTCGAATAATATCGTATCTATCGCTGATTGTACCGGTTTATTTCTCTTTAACAATATTTTTATTTTACGCTTGAACGTCTTGACGAAGTTTTCCGCGGCTCCGTTTGACGCCGGGTGCTTAACCGCTGAGAACGTTTGTCTTATTCCTAATTTTTTTACAAAACTGGTGAACACGCTACTCGTATACTGCGGCCCGTTGTCGCTAACTATTTGCAGTGGAAGCCCGAATTGCGAAAAAACTTTCCGAAAAGCGTCCACAGTTTTTGCCGCCGTTATCGATTTCATTAATATTACTTCCGGCCATTTCGTCCTAGCATCGATTATTAAGAGAAAGTTATACCCTTGGCACGGCCCTATAAAGTCCGTATGTATTCTTTGCCAGGGTTTCTCTGGCCATTTCCACGGATTTATTTCGCTTTTGATAGGATTGTCTTTAACCTCCACGCAATCCCGACATGTTTTTCCTATCTCTTCTATCTCCTTATCTATGTTTGGCCACCAAAAAAATGATCGCGCGGTTGCCTTCATTTTGACGATACCGGCGTGTGATGCGTGTAGCTCATTTAATATCACGGGTTTGAGTTTCTCCGGGATTACTACGCGATACCCCCACATTATGCAATCTTGTTCGACATTTAATTCATCTTTTTTTGTCGCGAACGGTTTAATGTCGTCCTCGATCCCTTTTTTGTGTGGCCAACCATTTTTAAGGCATAGTAGTATTCGGCACAATAATTGGTCTTTTCTCGTTTCTCTTGCAATTACTTTATGGTCTAGGCACGCAAACGATTCTTGCTCTACGTAATTAAGGTATGTATATTCTACCGTCTCTTCCTCTTCTCGCGGCATCGGTAGCCGCGATAACCCGTCTGCGCAGTTCTCTTTGGATTTTATGTACTCAATATCGTAGTCGAATGCGTTTAGAAATTCCGCGTACCTCTGTAGTCTACGCGCCGCCATGATCGGGATCCCTTTCTTTTTTCCAAAAATACGGACTAACGGTTGGTGGTCTGTACGCAATAAAAATTTTCTTCCGTATACATAATCGTAGAATTTCGTAACTCCGAAAATTATCGCGCGCGCTTCTTTGTCGATCGGCGCGTAGTTACGTTCGCTCTGTGATAGCGCTTTTGACGCGTATGCGATAGGGCGATCACCTTCAGGCGTGACATGCGAAAGTATGGCAGAGAGCCCGTAATCCGAGGCATCACACGTTAAAACGACTTCTTTATTTTGGTCGAAATTTACTAGTACTCTTGGAGATTTTAACTCCTCTTTGGCCAACTCAAATGCCCTTTGGCATGCGGCCGTCCAGTGAAATCGCTCTTTTTTTAAACATTCGTACATCGGCTGGAATTTTGCTGCTCGGTTCTCGATAAATTTATCGTAATAATTTACCATGCCTAAGAACGCTTGCAATTCTTTGACGTTTGTTGGCCTTTGCGCCTTGATTATGGCGGCCACTTTGTCCTTAAGGGCGTGCACCCCGTTTTCGTCTATCTGTAATCCGAGGTAGCTAACTTTTCTTTTGAGTAGTTCGCATTTTGATTTCTTTAGTTTTAACCCGCACTCCGACAATTTATCGAGAACCTCAGTCGTGTTTTTTACAATTTCTTGTATTGTTTTTCCCTTTATTATGATATCATCTAAGAAAACCGTTACGTTAGGCATTTTCGCGAGGATGCTCTCCATTTCTCGTTGAAAATACCCCGGGGCCGACGCGATTCCGTATGGCAATTTGTTGTACTGATAGAGACCCTTATGTGTGTTTATCGTTAGATATTTTTTCGATTCTTGGCTCAATGGCACTTGCGCGTACGCCTCTTTTAAGTCTATCTTTGAAAAATATACCCCCCCTTGGAGACTCGCTACCAGATGCTCGAGCTTGGGCAACGGGTGCCTGTCTATAAGTATGTTCGGGTTTACCGTGATTTTATAATCTCCGCATATTCGTACTGTTCCGTCCGGTTTGATTATCGGGACTACGGGAGTGCCCCAGTCGCTAGCTTCGACGGGAGACAAAATTTTCTCTTTTACTAATCTCTCTATTTCCGCCGAGACCTTTTCTTTTAACGCGAATGGTATTGATCGAGCTTTACAGTATACCGGGGCCGTATTGGTTCGCATTCGGATTATGAACTTTGATTTATTGTAAGTCCCGAGGCCTGGTGAAAACAACTTGTCGTATTTTTTAAAAATTTCTTTCGCTTTTTCGCGTCCCGTTTTGTCTTCTTCCGCCGATTCGTGTTTGTTTTTTATTTCCGTTTTGTGTACTTTGTTTTTTTTCTGATCTACTTTCAAAGGCCATACTCCCAATGCGTACAACCAATCACGACCGATTAACGGCTTTCCCGTTTCCCCGACCACGTATAAGTTAGCTTTCGTCGTAATTGTGCCGTAGTTTATTTTAATATCGCGTAATATACCCATCGGCTTCCGTTTTTCTCCGCTATAATAGCTCAAAGTGACTTTTGATTCTTCTAGTTGCCATTCCGGAAAATATTTTTCTTTATCAATTACGCTTATCAATGAGACCGACGACCCGCTATCTACTTCCATACTAAACTGTTTGTTACCTATTTTTATCTCTAAGTACTGCGGTTCAATTTTGGAGATCTTATTATTCTGGAGGGTAATTGAAAACAATTCCGCGACGCTTCCCGACTCGCTGTCCGTCTCGCTGGTACTCAGCTCTCGATCGTCGGCTTCGATGTTTCTCACATTTTTTGCTTTACCTTCCTTCGCCGCTCTGCATACCGTTTGTAAATGTCCGACCTTCCCGCATTTGTCGCACGCTTTGCTTCGATGCCAACAGTCTCGTCGGTGATGGTTTGGTTTCCCGCAGCATGAGCAGCGTTTTCCCGTCGTTTTGTTTTGTTGACTCGTCCGGCTTGGTTGCGACGTCGAAGCGCCCCTCGCTTTCGGTGTTGATCTCGCTCGCTGGTCTCCTTGTCGTCTGCCTCGGGCTCCACGAGTTTGTATACGATTCGCGTCGAGGTCTTCGTCTCTCTCACTGCCGTCCTCCGTTGTCTCTGACTCCAATTTCTCGACTGCCTGGTGTGCCCCTTCTATGGCTGTGGCTGTTTTTATTGCTTCTTCCAGCGTTAGCTTTTCTGCTTTCAATAAGGCAATTTTGATTGATCTGCTCTTGATTCCCGTTATAAACTGGTCTCTCAAGGCTTCCTCTTCACTCTTGAATTTACATTTCCTTGCCAAACCGCGCAAGCCAGCCATGTATTGAGTGGCTGATTCGTCATCCTTTTGTTTTCGTTCCCGAAACCGCTGCCTCAGCACTGTTTCGTTCATTTCTGGTTTCAGATAATTTCCCATTTTCGTTATGATTTCCTGCAGATCCGTTTCTTTTGGCTTTTTTGGAGCACACACTTTCCGAATGACACTATATGTCTCTGCGTCGATTTTTGTAAGAAAAATTGCCCTCTTCTTCCCCACATCCTCGATTTCATTCGCTTCAAAATACAGGTCGATTCGCTCTACGAATTCTTCCCATTCGTCCTTCCCGAGTTTGAAGTCGAGTTTTGCGGTATGCTCCATTTTGGTAGGTTTTTTTTTCCTCCCTTTTCACCGCTGAATCGATTTTCTCCTTCGATATCTGGAGATCCTTGTGGGCTTTTTTGCACTCCTCTCTTAACACTCGTCGCAATTCATCTAATCTGGATTCTTCATCCGCTTCTATGCCCCTGTCTCTTAGTTCCTCGATGATTGCCTGTTTAGAGAGCTCTTGTATCCACGCGGTGCCTTGCTTGGTCGACATTTATCGTTCCATCCATTTCCGTTGACTTTCACGTAGGTTTGAATTATTCTCGTCGCCACTGTAGTGTCCGCAAGGTGAGGAACTCAACGAGGCGTTCATAGACAAGGCTTTATTTCAACTGGCGCGTTCGGCTTACAGAATACAGTTCGGGGATTATCCCCTCTCTCTCCCGCATACCGATACTCACGCATACACCACAATTTTGCTTACATATTTTTAAGTTAGTATAATTTTATACCTTTAGTTATTAATAATTTATTACAAATAATATTGAGGTGTAATATATTAATGAAATTAATTAAATCTTTGGTATTTTTGTTTTACCACTTATAATGTTTTAAAGCCAAGTCTTTATCTAAGGCATTTTACCGTTGTGTAGACATGGATGTTTTTGTCTTAAAATCTCAATGTCTCTTGCAGAAGGTAAACGTGATTTTTCTGTTTCCTGACGAAAATTTGTTAATATTAATTGCGTTTTCTCTCGAATCCATTGCTTTCTTTTTGTTGATCCAAATAGAGAATGCTGAAAAAAATCATATAATTAATTTATTTAAAAAATTATTGTTAATTTATTTACATATGAATACATGTGTGGGTAACTCATAATTTAAGTATCAGTAATATGTAAGATATATAACTTTTCCTTAACACATTTTTTAAACAATAGAAATAATATTAGAATTAATGCAGTCATTATTTAAAATAAATATAAGAGAAAATATCACCATTTTAATTAGTAGATTAGATTAGATTAGATAAGTTTATTGTTTTTCCCCGCAGGGCTTACAAGGCGTTTTTGAAAGGAACGTACCCAAACCTTTTACAAGTAATGATACTCCCCCTTTCCCGTCCTGGCCATAGGCGACCTTTTACATGCTACATCTCCCTCCCTCCCCTTCGCGGCCTCACCCTTTCTCTCACGTTTTCCTTCCCTCCACGGACCTCCTCTCTCCTTCCTTCCTCGTCTCCCTTCCTACCCCATCCTCCAGTCCTTCCCCTGCCTCTCTTCACGCCTAGCCTAGGTGAGACTACCCTCCCCTCTGCATCTCCTCATGTTGCCTTCCGCTCGATCTTCCATCTCTCGCTTGTCTCCTTTCCGTCTCCTCCCTCTCAGCCTTCCTCTAACCTTCCACTACGGCCTCCCTCTGTCCAGACCTCACTCCTTCCCGCCTACTGTCCTACACACAGAAATCAGAAAAAAAAAATACAACGCAATTCATAAATATACCTCCGCTTCGCCTCTCCCTCCCCCTCAAACCCCTCTCCTTCCCTTTTCACCCTGTACCTTCATTCTTCAGCTCTCCTTCCCCCTTTTGCTCTCACAATTCTTCCGTTTCCCTCCTCCCTTACTTTCCCCTCCACAGGTCTTCCCTCTCATCCCACTTAATCTCTATCCCGTCTATCCATAACCTCCTGTTAGTCACTACCGCCGACCTTCCTCTCATCCTCTCCTCCTTTGCCTTCTCCACCAGCCTATGTCTGTATACCCTTTCTTCCATACTAAGATCCTCGTCCACACCGATTCTCCATCTCCTCCATATTTCCTCACTCCTCTCTATTATTTCCTCCTTGTCCTCTTCTTCTTCTACCTCCACAAAGAGCACTATCTTTTTTCCTTCTCCTAATCCCTCCGTTATCCTTCTCACTGGCACCACTCTTCCCAATACTTTCTCCATTATCATGTTCACTATCTCCTTCCTTTCCCTCGTTCCGTCACCTATTATCCTCCTCCAATTCTTCTCCGCTTTTCTTCCTTTTCTCCTTCCTCTCTTTCTTCTCTCTGCTCTCTCTCTCTCTCTTTCCCCTCTTTCTCTCCATCTACTTACATCCTCTTCTCTACTCTCCATCTTCATCCATAATCTATTCTTCTCCTCCATATAATTCTCTCCTTCCGCTCTCTCGCCCCTCTCCTTCTTCCTTCCAATGCTCCTCTTCTCTTCATCTCTCGTCACGTTACTCTTGTAATTCTTCCACTCCCACATACCTTTAGCTTTTCTCTTACTCTCATTTTCTATCCACTCCTTCACTCTCGCCTCCCTTTCAAACCCTGGTCCAGCGCTTATTCTTGCCTCTCTGCTCGCTTCCGTACCCCTGCTTCTCCCTCTCCTGCCTTTCTCTGCGTCGCGTCTCTTTTCTCCTTCTTTTTTGCTCCTTTCCTCTTCGCTCAATATATCTTCCCACCAATCATTTGTTTCGCTTTCTCCCCCTCCTTCCTCTTCCACTGCTGCCCCTTTTTTCCCTCCTTCCTCTTCTCTTGCATCTCCTGTTCCATTCCTCTTCTCTTCCTTACTTCCTCCTTTATTTTTCTTCTTCTTCTCCCCGCTATTTCCTTCGTCCTTTTCTTGCTCCCCCTCCCTTCCTCTCGTTTCTCGTTGTATTCCTCTCACCTTTCCTTCCTCCCCTCGTTGCTCCTTCTCCATCCTTTCTACTATTTTCTTGATCTCCGTTACTTCTTGCTTTATCTCCTTCATACCCTGACGTATCTCTTTCACCACTTCCTGCCTTTCCCCTTCTTCCTGTTGAATTTCTCTCTTTCTTCCTTCAATTTCTATCTGTCTCTTTTCAACCATTTCTATGCTCGTCCTAGCCTCCGCTATTTCCTGCCTTATTTCTCCTAACTCTTGCTTCAGCTCTCTCACCATTTCCTGTTTCCATATTTTCATTTTCTTCAACATCTCCTCCTTCCAGCATGCTCCTTCTGTTTTCCTCGTATCCATTTAGAATCCTTTCTGTCTACACGTCGCTCATTTCCTTTACTTCTACCTCGCTTGTCTTTTCTAACCTTTGTTCCGCGTGCGTCGTCTCACCCTCATACGCACGCTCCACCGGCCCGGTGCTGCTCCCGGTCCGGCAACGGCACGCCCCGTAACTTGCTTCTCCATCTTAGCAGCGCCCTCTCAGTCCGCTCCTGCCTTCTGTGGGCGAGCCGCTACCGTCACCGTCGCAGTCACCGTCGCCACCTATCCTCCCTTCTCTTCAGTACCCAAACGTCATCTCCTCTCCCGCGCCCTGCTCCTCTCGCCTATCTCCTTTATGCTGTCATCATCTTTGTGGATCTCGCCACAACTCTCGCCACCAGGCCGGTCTTCCAGTGGGCAGGCGTAAACGCTGTCGGTTTTCTTTACCTCTACCCTCTATCTGGATACCGCACCTTATCTTCCTTCCGGCTACAAACCTCATCGTACTCCATATTTCGACTCCGCAGTACTTCACTCTCTACCTCTCCTCCCCTCGTGCTCCTCTCACCACGCTCCACCCTAACCTCACTTTCACCTTCGTCACTTTTCTTCTTTTATCTTCTTACATCCAGCTTCCACATCCTTGCCTCCATTTCCTCCGATTCTCACGATCGTTCCTTACCTTACTCCTCCGAACTCTCCTTTCCGCTCCATTTCCTCCTTACATCTTCCCTTCGATTTACCCTGCTCCTCTCAAACGGTCCACCCGTCACGCCCGTCCACCTCTTCCCTCCCCCCCATTTTAATTAGTAATAATTACCAATTTTTTATAAATATTACAAATATATTATAAAAATATATAAGTTATATGAAAGAAAAACAAAAAATATCGTAATAAGTAAAAATAAGACCGATAAAAATAAATCAAATAATAGACAAATAACCATTTTCGGTATCTAACAATAAGCTGGATATCTTGGTAGCCTAATAATATTTAATTAGGCGCAAAATTCACGAAGTTGAAAAATAGTATATGTAATGTTCACTTGAAAATATTATTAGGCTATCAAGATCCAACTTACTGTTAGACCGAAGAAGGCTATTTCTCTAGTTATTTTAAAATGTCGTATAATAGAAAATAATATTTAATATAAAATGCATGCTTACTACTTCGGCGTTTTTTCAAATGTTTCTGACGATGGTATATTTTTATTAGTTTCAAGATCATTGGAATAGAAGGATTCGGAAGAGCCAACTAAATTCACAAAAATAAGATTTTAGTCAACTTCTTCATTATCATTGTCATTCTCCTCATTATTAAAAATAGCTAGAAGTCGAGAGAATTTTGGAAGGTCTGATTCAGAAATTGACTGTCAATAATGTGATTTATGTATATTCTTATTATGGTCCATAAAGTTTGTCAACTCTGTGGCTTCTGACTCTGAAAGTGAAGGGTGATGCACCTTATGGCAATATATTTTCGCAATTGTTCCTTAACTTAAATTATATGAGAAACTTAATTTTATTGTTTTTATTGTGTAAAATTTGTGCGAAAATAAATGTATCTTGTATTAAAATTCTTGTATTAAACGCGTTAATAATTTATTTCAGAATTTGGTACCTCGCAAGGTAAGAGGTTTTGCTGCTCGACATTTTGAAGAACAGCCCTGCATAAATTGACACGTTTTCATCAAATGTTTATATCTATGTTTGCCGTATCCAGGAATATCAAAAAGAAGGGTTTCGTGCTTCATAACTTTGTGACATTGCAGTTGTAATAACAATTCAACGCAATGTTGTAATTACGAATGCAATAATACGAAGTACATAGTTTACCTTTAATGTCAAATGTGATAAATTTTTTAATAGCCTAATGCAGAAAAGAAGAAAATTAAATAGAAAATAAATTATTGAAGAATACATTTGACAAAAGTATTTTTATTTTTGCATTTAAATTAATCAAATGTAAAATAATTTAGAAAAAAAAACGAATCATTAGGTGTAAAATATGCTTAAATACAAAATAGGTTAATGAACAATTGTTAAGAATAACAATAATATTACCTCTTTTCCAGTTTTTGATAATGAATTATACACTTCTGGGTATGTATACTCTCCAACACTGTCATAACATTTGGAATCTTCTATTAGAACTTTTACTATATCACCTGCTCTTCGTCTGTTATAAATTTGCTTAGAAATAAACGTTACTCCTAATGATTTTAACCATGTACTGTAGTTATAAGATTTAATAAAGTCATTATATACAATATATTTCTTGTGCCTGTCAAATAGTTATATAATTTCTGTATGTCCTCACACCTGGTAATTTATCTTTATCATACCATTTAATTTGTGCTACAGTTTCCTCTGCTGTTTTATTTATTATTGTGTAATCTTTTTCCAAAAGTTTTAAGAAACTTCTTACATTCTTTATAAACCCTTATTACCTCTTTTGATATATTCAGTAGTTAATAAAATTGCTAATTATTTCAAAAGAGTACCAAGTATAGCGACAGACGGCGTTTTAATCGTATCACTGGGTTTACTGTGTATCCGCGCGTGTTCTTTTCTACCAAGCATTTGAACCTTCTGCAAATACTACTTCTGTTACAATTCTGAAAGTGATGTCTTACATTATTATTTGTAAAATAACCCTTATTCTTTGGACCACGGGTAAAATCTGGTTCAGGTTTGTTAGCTTTTGAAGGTCTACGAGATACTATTAAACTTTTTCTATTAAACTGGGAGCTGGTATTATAGATAAAGTTATTTTCTTTTCTAATACTATCTATAATGGCCCTTCTTTCTAAATTACCTAAAAAATTAAAATCAAAATTTTTGTAATAAAGGTATATGTAACATTTTACTTAAAATAATATGTATATTGATTATTATATTTACTCTTAGGAAGTAAAATAAACATCTTTACATCTCTCATTTTTATAAATAGTTTCTAAATGTCTTGTGAATATAGTTTTCAATTCTTTCCAGTACAAATTTTTTACTTGTTCCTTTCTTTTTAGATTTAGACACAATAAGATTTGTGACATCACAAGTTTCTTCTTTATAAGTATGCTTCACGGTATAAAGACTGCTTTTAAAAGTAATTACATTTTTCATGCGTCTTAAAGCTTCAAGAAACAATAGAAGTATTTGATTCATTATCTGAATCACTGGAAACAACATAGTCTAGATCATTATAGTCCTCACTGTTCTCATGAATATCTTCTGAAATCAAAGCATATAATAATTTTTAAAATAATGTTATTACATTAACATTAATTTTTAATGTCAGTAATATTACGTATAAATAATACATGAGAAACATCGGATTTTAGATTACTCAAAAATAGATTAAAAACTATTTTCTATGCACGAATGCTATATAGTTATTGTTAAGTAGAGACCTCGTAGATATCTCGCGAGAAGAGGAGGGGCGATACTCAAATAACAAACACGAAATAGAATTTGTTTGAATCAATTTATCAGGCAGAACTACTCGGTGGAATACCAGCATTCGCTGCTTGGACAAGGGAAAACTGCCGAAAAACCTTGTCAGTATTCGATACAAATAGTAAACATAATACAGAAATTATGATACTACAGGTGAAAAGGCAATAATACAATAATACCAAGTATAAAAGCAAAATACACGTAAATATTGGTGAATACTCACGATATGATCAAGAAACAATAGAATAGATAAATCTCTTTCAATTTTATAAACCTTATTTAATATTAATATCACTCAAAATAAAGTTATAGATGTAAATAAAAAAGTAAAGTAAAAGTTGACTCAATAATAGTTAAATCAAGGAAAATAATAGTGAAAGTTAACTTAAGAATATCTAAAGATAAGTGGCAAATAAAGATATAAAGTAAAGTAATCACACGTAGCACCACTCAGTTTGAGCAGCCAGATTCAATAATGGCTAAATAACACAATAGTAATAATAACTCGAGAGTATCCAGAGAATTATGGCAAATATCACACATAAAGAAATTCACATAATAGAATAAAGTATTCCGCAACGCAGTGAATTAATCACACAACCAATCTCCACTCAAATGAAAGTGTATCGCAAATATCATAAAAGATGTATCTCGCAAGGATAATACGTAAAATGTGCACAATGAAAGTAAATCTTGTAAAGCTAGAATATAATACAAAGAATGAAATGAACAAAAAGAGAATATAATCTATCTCGCTGAGAATCGCCATGAATATTTAATAATTGCTACGAATCCGAATTCGGTTTTGAAGAATATCAACATAAACGAAAAGTACGTATTAATTTAAGAAAAGACTAATGGCCGTAAAGTAGTAGGTGATATGAGCAGCTACAACTCGATGTAATCCCAATTTCAGCACGAGTTTCGCGGAACTGTGTTACGTGGTAACAATCGTAAGGAAGCGTGACCGCTCACGCTCGAACGTGTGCTCGGCTCGAGTTCGCGACAAGAAGTGAGTCCGCCGTCGCCGCATCACGCACGCAGCCGAACGGCGCGACGTAAACAAAAGTCGGTCCTCCTCGTGCGTTTTTGGAAAATCAATAAATTGATCGCGCTCGACTATACACGGTGTCTCCTCGCGTCGAGCGATCGAATATCGAATCGCGTCGTGCAGCGACGGCCAGCCACGACCGCGATACTTAAACTCTAAACAGTTATTAAGGGAATCCGTGATTTTGTCAACGTTATAAAAATTTTTAATTATAATTATTTGTAAACAAAAAAAACATTACAAACACATTAAGTTCTTAAAAAAAACTGAATAAAATCAAAATCAAATATTTCTTTCCGATTAACTTTATCTTTATGTGAAGTATTTAAGGATCTTCTCGAGAAATTTGCTTTAAAATATCGGAATACAATTCTGGAAAAGGTCATGTACATATCGCTAGATCGTGGCGCTGTCACGTTGGAGTTCGCCTGTCACTACAGGATCCCCTTAACTGCTCTAACTGTATTAACTTCTTTACTGGGTTTTAAAGATTTATTCCCAATATTGTTAACTGCAAGATAAGAGTTGAGATCTATGAAAATATAAATCGTATTACATTAATCAGTGAGCGGGGGGGTATCGACTATCCCCGGAGGCGAGATTTTCTAACGATTACTCGAAGGACCAGAGGGGGGTAATTAATTCCCTCACGACTAAGTTGCGATAAGCGAGAAAAACGAGTAGCAAAATGCGCATGCAGAAGGTTAAGCGACTCACCGTTTGGGCGCCCGTCGTCTCCCGGTAGGCTCCGCCGATTCTCGTCCTGTCTCCCGCTCCGTCCCCTGGTGGTCAGATTCTGCCGGTCCAGCGTGCAGGCGAATGCAGCAGGATCCGCGGGACGGCAAGCAGGCACAAAGGCAGGCACAGAGCAGGCACAAAAGCAGGCACAAAGCAGACAAAAGCGCAAGCAGGCGAGGCAGGCGAAAGATCGGTCCCCAAGAGAGGAGGGAGATCGCGATCGGACGTCCCGAAACTTCGTGCGCGTTCAAGAGCTTCCTAACGTTGAGTACCGGCTCGCGGTTCTGTAACGTGAGCCGCGAGCGAGTATTGTTCCCTTTTTCGGGGTAATTGCTGCCGTCGGTGGATAAACGATGGCAGCACTAATTGGTGAGTCGCATAATTTGCAAGTTCCTACCAGTTACGCGATCCACCGACGTTTCGCGTAAAATATAAACGACTAATAAGCAATTAATTATTCCATGCTAATGGAGTTAACTAATACTAATGAATTTAATCAAGCGATTATAATACAAAAAAAAACTAAACGAAGGCAAAGGAGCACATTAAATTGTTTACAGCTAAATATATATATATACAAGGCGATACGCCAAACAATCAGTAATTATTTGACAATTTTTTTAGTTACATTTATTGAATAAAAGAAATTTTGTACTGATGTTTACAAAATCAATACATGTATATAAAATCAATATAATAATTACACCAAATAGCCAATAACCTATATTTTTATGAAAAGAACTAAATAAGAGATAGTCAAATATCCCAACTTTTATGAGGAAACAATTGATTTAGGTATTGTCACGGCTTTTTTGGGCCGGATCAAAGGGACGCTAAGAGGGTCGGGTGATAGGCCTCTCGGGATAATCCCTCACGTGAGTCAGGCGGTTCGCAACTAAATCTGTTGGGCGCCAGACGCGAAATTCTCGCGTCCACTAATTATTCGACAATCGCTAACGCAAACTCACGAAACCACAGCCTGTCACGCGAGGGGCCAGCCGGCTCGACCTAACGGTAGAGGGGCAGGGTAGAGGCAGGGCAGCGCGGGTCGTTGCACAAACACAAAAAAAAGTCACACTTAAACGGCCGTACATCTAATAACTATAAATCTCGTTTATTAGAAAGAAAAAGAATAGTCGAAATATAAGCGATTGAACAAAGTAAAGGTGTCAATTTGATTTATTTAAATAAATAATGTCTCGTGACTCGGAGAAAGAAAGTAATCAGATTATTAAATTTGAAACAGCGTGTAGTTAACGGTTTTAATCGGTCCGGGTGAACAATAATTTTGCGGGAGAGAGTATTACAAAGTTAGAGTTTGTTATGGCAAGCGGTCGTCCCGGTCGGAAAATATCAGCCAGACAACGATAAAGGAAATAAGCGAACGTCGGTTGGAATCGTTCGAAAACACTGGCTAACCGGGGAAAGTATCGCAGGTGAAAGTTAAACAGAACAATAGTTTGAATAGAAATCGGCAAAGACCATGAGTAAATAATACGCGGTATAAGAAATGTAAATTTGAGCGCTATAACATACGGAGTAATCGACAATATAATATTCGAATCTACAATCCGACAAACAGGCTTGTCGCAAGAACGAACTTAATTCTAATTAACTCGAGAAACCACCTGATTGCGGCAACAAAACGTGAATCTAAGTAGCCGACACTTAGGCCTATCGCGGAAACGAAACGCAGATCTAATTGATTCGACAGACTTTTCGCAGAGACAATACTTAAATCTAACTTATAACTAACATCGCCAACGCAGAAATAATATCGCGAGAAGGGAATCGACGGAGTTTTCACGCTACAAGTAACGGGTGACGCCCCGCTGGGCGCACTGGAATTTGCTCGTAAACAACGCAAAAAACTCACGCAATGCGACGCGAAGATCCGGTTCGACCGAGCGCAGGTGTGCTAACGCGATACGGAATCACTCGCGACAACCCTTATCACAATTGACGCGACACGAACGAATACTCGGAAAACAGCTCGACACTTACGCGGCGATCAAACAATTATAACTCGCAAATAACTAACGATGACGTCGCGATGGTCTCCCACGCAATACGCGAGCAGGTACCCCGCGGGCCACTCTTCCGGCGATACGCGATAAAGGAGCGCCTACGCGACTTCCCGAGAACAATACAACGACTCTCGTCACTACGCAAAACTCGATATCCGACAAAAAAACGCGAGACTCTATTCCCGTCGGGTGTTCGCGATACTCACGGTCGCGATCCCCAGGATGCCGAATTACGCGGATAAATTACGTCCCCAAAAACCTCCGGCGCACGGTTATGTCGTCGCGAGGCCCCTCGCGTCCGCCGCCGACCGCCTACCACCAATAACGAGTGCTCGGAAACACGGTCGCGAGCCGAATAATCACGAGACTCTAATTGCGCCCTTTCTGGCGACTTTGTATTCTGCCGCGTCCGGCGTACGTCGCGTCCGACGATTTTCACTAACACGAGGACCCCAACACCAAACCAAATAACTCGGAAAAGCACGCGTTCGCGATACGCGATATCCCGAAGGACGGCGGTCGGGGCGAACGACGCAGCACTCGCGGTTTCCCCGTGGCCGTTTACACGA
>JASTWR010002396.1:0-20343 GCA_030770355.1 Harpagoxenus sublaevis
TCTGCTTTTATTGTACCTTTGCCCTTTAGCTTTTGCTTGGGCATAATAAACCTAATCAATCAATCAATCAATCACTCTCTCTCTCTCTCTCTCTCTCTCTCTCTCTCTCTCTCTCTCTCTCGGTGAGTACCGCATGTTGCTGCGTTTCCTTGCTCTGGCTTTCGGCGAACTCCATCTCTGCCGTAACTGCCTTCGGGCCGTTTTTGTTACAGATTTAAGCAAGTTTTTCGTTGCTTTTTAAGATAGATATTTTATCTTTCTTTCCTTGCAACTGCCGTGCTGGATATCTTGGAGTACAAGTTCACTTCTCATTCTAACCTCACTTTTGCCTGATCTTGGGATAGCGCATGAATTGCCTTCTGGTTTTCTTTTGTGGTGACATCTGTGGGCTTCGATACACACCACCAACTGTTACCCTTTGAACTGCCTCTCTGCATTTTGGTTCGACTCCTCGCTGTAGTCACCTCATCAATCATGCCACAATTACGGAGTGACGACACAACAATTGTGCTGTTACGTCAACTGTTGGAGCAGATGAAGTCGTCCGAAGCGCGATTCTCCGCATTTGTTGAGTCGTCCGATGCGCGATTCTGTGAACTCTACGACAAACTCAACCAGTTAAATAGCCTAGCTATAAGTGTCGACCGCAACAGTCAGCGTATTGCTGAGTTGGAGCAGCAGTGTGCTGCTCTCACGAATGAAGTGCGTGGTTTAAAGAGCAAATTAAAAAGCGAATTAGAAAGTGAATTAAAGAGCGAACTAAAGTGTGAATTAAAGAGAGATCTGAGAGGTCCTCATCTTGTCCCGCAGCCTTCCGCGTCTCGAGTCTTGCGAACATCGGATATTATTATTTCCGGGTTACCGGGTTCTCTGACTGACACATCGGAACAGCTTGTCTCTAGTGTTTTTCGCGCGCTGGGTACACCGCAGCTTGTTTCTGATGTTCTCGAGACTCGAGACGTGGGGGGTAGTGTCGTGTCTGTGAAGTCTGTGACGCACGGTGTGGCGCCTAGCACTGATTCTGCCTCCGATCGTCCTGTCCCTGCGGTCAGACGGCGATCTATAATTGTTGTACTCAAGTCGCGGCAGATTCGTGACTACATACTCATTGCTATGCGCCGTAAACGTCGACTGTCCGTCAACGATGTTTTCTCAAAAGATGTCCCCGGCCATATTTATATTAACGAACTGCTTCCTATAGATATTTACAAATTGTTGCGCCGGACTCGAGTTATAGCCAGGCAGTTATCTTTTAAGCATGTATGGTGCACGCACGGTATGATTTATGTCCGCAATGTACGTGGCCAGCCTCCCATATTGATTACTTCTGAGGCTGATTTAGCAGGGCTTCAATGACCCTCGGCTGGTGCTGGCTGTGTTCATTCTGCTTCAGCGACCTGGCTTCACTAATACTTATATTTTTCTGACGATCTGGCTGACTCTGACATTTGTGACGGCATACATACCTCTCTCATTCACCACTATATGTAATATGATTTACATGCTTTTTTACTTTTTCACTTTACGTTCAATGTGACAATCGCTTTTGGCTTAATGTAAGTTCTACACATGCACATGTGGCCTCTCTTTTTCACCGCTATGAATTATTTAATGATTTATAAGCTTTTTCATTTTATGTTTAACTTTACAGCCTAAGTAAGTTCTACATTCGTCTAATATACGTGGTTATACTTGTTCTTTTGTTCGAGAGAGCACAATTACTGAATTCCGTTGATTTATTATTCTTCAGCAGTATTTCAGATAATTTCACTTTTCAACGGAATTCTTAGCTTTACATTCTTAGCTGTATATTTCGCTACTTATTTACTACAAGTGTATTTTCAACGAAATTCTTAGCTGTATATTTCGCTACTTATTTACTACAAGTGTATTTTCAACGAAATTCTTAGCTTTATATTCTTAGCTGTATATTTCACTACTTATTTACTATTAGTGTATTTCATTGTTTTTATCTGCTTTTATTGTACCTTTGCCCTTTAGCTTTTGCTTGGGCATAATAAACCTAATCAATCAATCAATCAATCTCTCTCTCTCTCTCTCTCTCTCTCTCTCTCTCTCTCTCTCTCTCTCTCTCTAATAATGACTATCAAATATATCTGATAAAATTAAGTCTAAATATTTTTTGTATTATATTTTGTATATAACACAAAAATTATATCTGACAGTGACATCCTTAATTAAATGTGCAGTGTAGTTTGTATTCTAAATTATTAATTGCCTTATTTTGTTAACAAACTTTACTATACATATATTATCTACTATGACATTCTGCCAATAGCATCGTACATACCAAATTCTGTATCAAATCTGTTTTTCTTTCGACAAAATTTATTTATAGCAAACACTGCATAATGCAGTGCATAATGCATAATGCTCTCGACAAATTTGACTTTGCCTAATATATTCATATTTTTGTCTTAATTTTTTTAATGATTTATAAATTTATACAAACTACACTGCACATTTAAGAATGTCAAACTCTCAGATATAATTCTTGTAAGTTATAATACAAAAAATATTTACATTTGATTTTATCAGACATAAATGTCGATGTCGATAGACATTATGGCGTTTGATGTATCTATAACAAAAAGGGGTGATATCCGTACAAAATTACCTTTTACAAAAAGGTAAAAGAAAGACGCCAAGCACGCGTGGTGTACCTTGAAAAAATCGAAGTAGTTATATTTGTACCTCGAAAAAATCCAAGTAATATCTTTACCTTAAAAAAAAACCAAAGTAATATATTTATCTTGAAAAAATCGAAGTAATATATTTATTACAAAATAAAAGAAATGATATCTTTAAATTATGCGCCAATTAAATATATATTATATCGAAAAATAACTATTGTTCTTTTAAAAAATGTATTCCCATTAAAGTGAAAAAATTAATATAAAATGTGAAAAATTTTAGTGAAAAAAACTTGGCGCTGCCAAATTTTGAAATATTTGAAAGCAATAAATAACTAATTTAAAATATTAAATTAATAATTACAATGTGAATGTAGAGACTTTCACACATTAATTTAAAGTACTTTTTCCATTTATAGAAATTGTTTTATTAATATATATTATTATGTTTAGCAGCGCCAAGTTTTTTTCACTAAAATTTTTCACATTTTATATTAATTTTTTCACTTTAATGGGAATACATTTTTTAAAAGAACAATAGTTATTTTTCGATATAATATATATTTAATTGGCGCATAATTTAAAGATATCATTTCTTTTATTTTGTAATAAATATATTACTTCGATTTTTTCAAGATAAATATATTACTTTGGTTTCTTTTTAAGGTAAAGATATTACTTGGATTTTTTTGAGGTACAAAGATAACTACTTCGATTTTTTCAAGGTACACCACGCGTGCTTGGCGTCTTTCTTTTACCTTTTTGTAAAAGGTAATTTTGTACGGATGTATTAATACGCGTATTTTCCAACATATTAAACTGCGCGCCGATTATTTGTCAAAAGATATTGAGCTGCCTAAGATCCAAGCTTGGACCGTATGGCTATTTCCTTTGTATTGATTTATATCTTAACGGTCTTAACATATATTGTTTATTCACGTCGCCTGAGAAAGACGTTCAAATTATTGTTATCCGGTTATTGCGATAAATATTACCACATGCCCCGGTAGTCGAATTGGTAAGACGCCCGAACAGAATGCGGGAGATTCCAGGTTCAAACCCTGGGTG
Organism: Harpagoxenus sublaevis; assembly: GCA_030770355.1. Taxonomy (NCBI): domain Eukaryota; kingdom Metazoa; phylum Arthropoda; class Insecta; order Hymenoptera; family Formicidae; genus Harpagoxenus; species Harpagoxenus sublaevis. The sequence goes on from JASTWR010002396.1 coordinate 3,723, forward strand.
GGGTAATATTTTTCGCAATAAGTTTTTACAGTGATTTTAATATTAAATCGATATCGATCTAATTAGGGAAGGGAGAGGGAATTTCTAATGTTCCAACAATAGCTGTGTTTTAAGTCCGACAAATAATCGGCGCGCAGTTTAATATGTTGGAAAATACGCGTATTAATACATATAGAGAATAATTATATTGAGCTGCATAAGATCCAAGCTTGGACCGTATGGCTATTTCCTTTGTATTGATTTATATCTTAACGGTCTTAACATATATTGTTCAGATTTATAATTTTATGAATCTTTTTGGACTTTTCCACTTTTTCATATCTTATACCTAGTAATACATTTTCTGTAATTGAAAACATTTTTTAATAAAATTTATAAAAAATATGTATGCCTGCAGCGTTATTTATGATGTGCTTTTGTATGAAAAAAAATCACACTTTACATTGCAAAATAAATACCTTTTTTTAATAATTCAATATCGGTGTTTCTTTTTCTTTAAAATACACTATCTTAAGAGTACTCTGCTAAATTTTTAGATAAAAATATTTAAAATTACAGATTTACGATTCAATTCTTTATAAAAACCAATTTTAACTTTTTTGGCGATCTCAATTTTTTATCAATTAAAGTAATTTAAATCGACCGTGACTGGCAATATATAACGTCTTTCGGATACGAACATTGAAAAACTGTGAGCCAACTTGGTTTGTCGGATTCACAGCACATTTTCCGGATCATTCGTCGGGACATTATTAATTTCGACCATGGGTTTTGGTCAGTTGATGTAATTTCTAAATTAAATAGTTTAAATTTTTATTGCGAAAAAATATCACCCCAGCCAGGGTTTGAACCTGGAACCTTCCGTATACCGTGCGGGTGTCGTGCCAATTCGACCACTGGGGCTGTGGTAATATTTATCGCAACTATTTAATTTGGAAATTACATCAACTGACCAAAACCCATGGTCGAAATTAATAATGTCCCGACGAATGATCCAGAAAATGTGCTGTGTGAATCCGACAAACCAAGTTGGCTCACAGTTTTTCAATGTTCATATCCGAAAGAGTTATATATTGCCACTCACGGTCGATTTAAATTACTTTAGTTGTTATTCTATTCTAAACTGGCGAAAGAAAATTTATTCTGTTTTTAATTTTTTATACTATGTTGAAATTGAAATTTTAACAATATAAACATTTTATTCTCTTTTCTAAGCCTTGAACAGCATTGAAAATAATTTTCATAACTAAATATCAAAAAATCAATAAGTAAGGAGACATTTTTCATGCTGGGGTCTTTTAGACCCCATGTGTCATTTACGAGATTTTTCAGACGTGTGGCATTTAAGGGTTAACGGTCCTGACACTGTCGATATTTGAGATATCGTTATTTGAGAACGTGACAGGCAATTAATTGTTCTACGTTGGCTAACCTGACCGCGCGGAAGGGTGATATTCCCACGACTCACGCGTATACCATCGAATAGTAATTCGGTCGCCACTCGGTTTAACCCCGATTTACCGAGAAAGATATAATATGAACAGACCTTTAGTAGGTCGGCGCTAATTCCCTTTTCTTTCTGTTTCAGGTTCCTGCTGAACTTCGGATGGACCTCGCTGCCGCTCTGGATCGTCGCCGCCGCTGGATCGCCGGAACAACGTCGTTGGACAGGATTCGAGAGATCACCGATCAAACCAATTTTATTTTCAGGATAGGATCATATGAGAAGGCGCACTTCAATAAACTTGCACTATGCTCTGCTTTTTAATATTATTGAAAATTTATTCAATAAACACTCGATTCACTCGATTTCGGAACATTCGAGACAACGTATGAGATGGCCGCTCGCTGCCACGTAGGTCGGCCGTGTACGCGCATTAACTTTCCGTTGTACGCGATCACAATAATTCGCTAGGCTATATTGTCGCAATAATATTCGACTTTACTAATTTAACTCTATTACTGTTCGCCGGATTACGCGCCGCTACGCGGGTTAAGTCCTGGTAATATCTTGAGAGCATAGACGAACACGTCCGCACACCGCGAGCTCTCCCAGGCAAAAGACCTTCGTTCGAACAATAATTATAATTGTTAAACACCGCGTTATTACTAACGACTTCCCACTATGTTACTTATTGTTGCTAGATTACGCGCTGCACCGCGGGTTAGGTTGTGACCGGACATTTGGGTTAACGCGTTACGACTCATTCATCAGTATCTCCGAAAAATCAAACGATTCGTGAAACACGGTCACCACTCGATTTTACCCTTTAAATCGAGAAAGGTAAGTATATTACTAACCGTATCTGCCGACTAATTCCCCCTTTTCTCTATTTCAGGTGTTCCGGACAGCTGCAGGCCGCTCTCGTCGCCGCTGGATCTTCAACGTGGAAGCCGCTCTACTACCAACGATGCTGGACCTCGTTCGTCACGGATGGACCCTCAGGATCGTCGCAGAATCTCAGGTAAGTATCGTATACCATATGCTTATATCGTAAGCAATGTGCATTTACTTGCACTTAATTTCCGCAGGAATATCGATTATCGAAAAATCTCCCGCTTGGAATGTGACTCAGGAAGGGTCACAGGATATCGTCGAATGATTACTGACACTCAGGATATCTCTTTGTATAACAATGTATTTATTCATTAAACTTCGAATAAATAGTCATTCAGTTCGATTCACAATGATTTACAGTCACTCTTGGTGTATCACTGTTATCGCTTATCACAGTTCGTGTATCGCGTGTAAAATCGACAAAAGTTGAATTAATACGAGTCTTGTTCCGCAACACGGGTATCACCGGTCGTAATGAGAATATAACGTGTTCTCCCGCGTGACCGTCCTTTGTTTCGTACACGGATGTCAAGGTTTGCAATATTCACAAGTGTCGCACGCACTATCACCGATACGTGATATTTCCGGATATCGCTCCGTACGCGGGCTTCGTCGGTTGTATATCTAGAACTCTCGCTGCGCGTCAATATGAGTTACCGCTCTTAGCTCTCCCGACAGCCTGACCAAGGTATTGTATCAATTATCGAAAATTTCTAAGTATCGCGAACTTTCACTGTCTCGCGACACATCAGATATCGCTCCGTTCGCGGGTCGCGTCGGTGGTAATGAGAACTTCGGCTTTATGTCAAAACGTGTTAGCTATTTGGGCTCTCCCGACGGACTGACCAAGAGCGCTCGCTCGTCGCGTCGCACGTCCCCACCTGGGCGGTACCCCCACTCTTGTTGTTGCATCAGCCGTCACGTGATCGTCGCCTGTTCGCGCCTGACAAACAAGTCCGACGCAGGAATGTCGTACGACTTTCTATTGTGTATTCGTGAACGCTGGGAATTATTCCTGGACATATCTCGAGGATCTCAATATGACATATAATATGATTTTACATGATTTCGCAGATTCGCATCTCGCTAAGTAATTTCGTCTTGCGGTCATGCAAAATGATCGCTTCTTCGCATGCGAGATTCTTATCATCTAATATTGAAGGAAATGACCCGCTTTCCCGGCGATGACGTTCGTACAGGAAGTTTGCCGCACGACGGTCGAATCTCGGCGGAAACGCGATATCTGCGTTATTTGGCAACCCTTAAGGACATTCCAAACGTTTATTTTTACATATGAACTTTGTGCAGCGATCTTCCTGCACAATCGTCGGACTCAAGCGGGACCTTGATGGACGCGCTCGTTTGACTCTCGCGATCGCACCTATGTCGATCTTTTCCTCGGGGAAGGTCTCTGCAGCGACTTCGTTGCACAGAGTCCGCGGGCCGGCGGGACTAGGTCCGTGGGGTTCCTCGGGACCTAGTAGACTCATCACCGTCGGTTGTTCCAGGAGAAGATGCTCGTGCAGGGTATTCGCTGCACCCAGGTCGGATCAGGGTGAAACTCGGTATTAACGCTATTCGGGACCTCGGTAGACCGTCGCCAATGGCCGTTTGGCTGTACGAGGTCTGTGCAGAGATCCGCCTGCACAGCGATCGAAATTCCAATAGAACGCTATAACCGCCTTATTCGACATCCAAAGAACACGTTAGTGTCGCTCGTTTTCTCCAATAATGTCTGAGCAACGTTTTCTCCGCACAGGCGTCGGACTTAGTCGGGACCGCGATTACAGTGTCCGCTGACACCCAATCAACGCCCCCGGATCGTCTCCTCCAGGAGAGGAGGTTCGTGCAGGACTTTTGCCGCACGCTCATCAGACGTCGACGGGAACACGTTAGGCGTGTTTCTCGCGACCCATTTGACCCCTCGAAATGGTCCCCTCCTGTAGATGACGTCGGTGCACGACTCCCGGTGTACGAGGACTCGTCGACCACGACAATCACCCCGTTAGTCTCAATCAACGCTCGACAATCGTCTCGCGGCGTCGTCTCTCGCGTATATTCTGTGTGACGAGAACTTCATGCACACCGCGTCTGTTCCACCTCCGCGCGCTCTGACGCTTGTGACTAGATACGCTGTCGCGTAGTTAACGCTGAATCACGGGCTTTCCCCCTCTATACGCCTACGGGCTATCCGCGTGAAATAAAACAAAAACAAAAATGTTTGGGGAAAACCAAAAGTAACTGTTACCCTATAGTCGAACCGAAATAACTTTAACTGGTGTCGCACGCGGTATTCGACACGAATCGTCACTGGCACGCCACGCTTGGCGTGTTTCAACACTAGATACTAAATGTCGTCTTTTACCTCGACGCGAGTCTATGTGTATATATATATATATATACACATAGACTCGCGTCGTGCTCCCGCAACCGAGACACCGCAAAACGCAAAATATGTTAGAACAAAGAGAAAATGAACGAAATAAAAGAACTATGCGGGCAAAGAAAATGAACGCTGGGGTAGAGTGCCCTTACACGACAAAGATAATAATGATAATAATAGCGGATGCGCCGAGCGCGCGGGACTCACTCGGCCTCGCTGTCGCTCGGATTCGTCGTCGGCGGCACCGTTGCAGCCTCCGGCTGCAAGGTCCTGGTGGTATTACGAGAGCATCGACGACACGTCCGCACACCGCGAGCTCTCCCAGGCGAAAGACCATGATGGCCGTCTCTCAACGACGGAGATCGACCGTCGCGCATGCGCAATTGTTCCCTACCGCCATACGCGGCTCACATGCTCCTATTGTCCTCGCGTTCCGATCACGCGAAAACAAGTTGACATGGAAGGTTCCAGAACATTTTTTCTTCCAGCTACGTATTATTTATTGTTATAGAATTTTCCATTTACATATATCTGAAATAAATATGATATGTTCACACGAGTTTCTGATGCAATAAATTATTACAATTTCAATGATTAATGTGCCATGGAGCACATTCCCCATGTGCTTATCTCTAAGGTAGGTTCGCGCAATGACCTGGGTGCGCGCCGTGCGAATCACGGCGCAAGTTACGCAATATTCTTTATTATCGCGCGCTTGCTATTACGCCTCTTAATATTAAATAAGGTAGCAAGGAAGACTATTGTTTTTATGTAGAATCCGAATAAACAATATTTATTTATTTTTACATGGCAGGATTCTATTGATTGTCATTGCACATTTCATCTGTCAATACACGTTGTACTGTAATACCGACAGATCTTTTCGCCCATTAGGCATTTTGCAAATAAAAGAAAATGAATCGCGTGTGAACCTAATTATTCTACTTTAACCTAATTCGCTAAATATTCGTGCTTAGAAAATAAACGCTATACCACATTGAATGTGGTGACCACAAAAGAAAAGAAACTAATCGAAATTTCATTAGAATGCGCACGAAAGGTAATCAAACTAAATTAATCGCTTGCACGCTTATAAATAAACTAAGTAAATAAATCTTTAGATATGTCGTGTAAACCAATCATGAAATTCATTGAACATACTGGCGACAACATACTACTAATTGAAAAGGAAAACGGCTTAAGGCCTATACGCATAAACACAAACTAACCTAAACCACAGTTTATCGCATCGTCCGAACAAACTTGTGTCGTCATCTATTGGAGGGTGACGATATCGGCGGCGCATGGTACGCCTGCCTGGTCGTCCTCGGTGGCCTCGCACGGGGTCGGTTGACCCATAACCTCGTCCGTCGGCTTCTCCATGCGGATGAGACAGACCAACGGGCTGGCTGTGACGTCGGTCCGCGCCATCCTGGGTTTCGATGGCGGAAACGGCCTTTCCCTAGACGGCCTGCGATGCCGTGCAGCAACAACTTCTCCAAGAACAGACCGGTTCCTGGTGTTCAGGAGGGCCCCATGGACTGCCTTGTAACGACCGCGTCGTCGGCGAGACGACGCGCACCCAGGTAGCTGCGCAAAGGTCAACCTCAAGGTCGACCATATAGGACGCGTTAAGAGACCCGTAGGGAGTCCCCCTATATGAATTAAACGATTGTACAGGTGACGCGCACCAAGTTCGAGGCGCAACGGTCAAAGGTCACGCTTGACCAATGAGACATATTCGGGTCCGTTCGTAAGTGACCCATATAAAGTTTGAATTAAATCGGACCACCGGTTCTCGAACTCCGTGCGCAACTTTTATTTAAACAATCAGACGCTATATAAAATTGTTAAAATAACAGTAGGGAAGCATGGAAAGATGCGACGTAATGAAAATTAATCATTGAAATTGTAATAATTTATTGCATCAGAAACTCGTGTGAACATATATTTATTTCAGATATATGTAAATGGAAGATTCTAGAACAATCAATAATACGTAGTTAAACGAAAAAATGATCTGGAACCTTCCATGTCAACTTGTTTTCGCGTGATCGGAATGCGAGAACAATAGGAGCATGTGAGCCGCGTATGGCGGTAGGGAACAACTGCGCATGCGCGACGGTCGATCTCCGTCGTTGAGAGACGGCCATTATGGTCTTTCGCCTGGGAGAGCTCGCGGTGTGCGGACGTGTCATCGATGCTCTCGTTATACCACCAGGACAACCCGCGAAGCAACGCGTAATCTTGCGAATCGAGAAGTCGTTAGTAATAACGCTAAGAGTAACAATTATAATTATTGTTCGAACGAATGTCTTTTGCCTGGGAGAGCTCGCGGTGTGCGGACGTGTTCGTCTATGCTCTCAAGATATTACCAGGACTTAACCCGCGTAGCGGCGCGTAATCCGGCGAACAGTAATAGAGTTAAATTAGTAAAATCGAATATTATTGCGACAATATAGCCTAGCGAATTATTGTGATCGCGTACAACGGAAGGTTAATGCGCGTATACGGCCGGCCTACGTGGCAGCGAGCGGCCATCTTATACATTGTCGCGAGTATTCCGAAATCGAGTGAATCGAGTGTTTATTGAATAAATTTTCAATAATATTAAAAAGCAGAGCATAGTGCAAGTTTATTGAAGTGCGTCTCCCTATGCAATTCTTTCCTGAAAATAAAATTGGTTTGATCGGTGATCTCTCAAATCCTGTCTGACGACGTTTTTCCGGCAATCCAGCGGCGGCGACGATCCAGAGCGGCAGCGAGGTCCATCCGACGTCCAGCAGGAACCTGAAACAGAAAGGAAAGGGAATTAGCGCCGACCTACTAAAGGTCTGTTCATATTATATCCTTCTCGGTAAATCGGGGTTAAACCGAGTGGCGACCGAATTGCTATTCGATGGTATACGAGTGAGTCGTGGGAGTATCACCCTCCCGCGCGGTCAGGTTAGCCATCGTAGAACAATTAATTACTTGTCACGTTCGCAAATAACGATATCTCAAATATCGACAGTGTCAGGACCGTTAATAAGCGTATTCTAAAACATAGACGCGAAATCTTAGCTAAGCTTGCAGCCGACGGCCGCTTCGCCGTCCACGAGCGCGCATCCAGCACCTCGGAGGGCGCACCCCTCCCATGACAACGCAGAGGGCGCCCCAAAGGACGTTAAACATCTGAAGAGGACAGCGGACGAGAGCCCCAAGGCCCTTCTGGAGAGGGTCGACCAACCCATCATCTGTGACATCTCGGATGAAGAGGACGCCGCCCAATGCCCTCTAGACGCCCCGGGCGCATAAAAATTGTACCCCTTGTCCCGGCGTATCCATGTAATTTAGGTTAAGTTTCATTTAACGTTCCGCGGGTAAAACAGGTTATTCCTTTTTATTTACTATTTCATAGCCGCGCATAAATAGTAATAGATAAGGTTTATTTGTAATACAATAAACTTTTGTAGATTGATTTTGCGAGCATGCGAATTATTATTATTATTATTGCTGGTTAGTAAATAAGTTTTGTACAGCAAGCGCGAGCCAATTGAAACAATGTTTCCGACTATTTTGTCTTCATTCTTGTAACGCCGAATGGGCGTAAATAAAGATATTCATTTTGAACTAAAGCCGTTTATGACGAATCGGATATAAGGCGATACAAGTATGCTTTTCCTTGCTTCCATGCGCGTAATAATAAGATACGCAAGAGCGGACGCGCGACCGTAGAAACTAAGCCACCCTTAAGCCGCGTTCACAAGGTACGCTATGTAACAGTCGAGCGGCGAACCTTTATCAAAAGCGACACGCGAAGCGTATTCCCTATCGCTCAAGGAGCACGCACGTGTCAACCCCAGACACACTAGGTCCCTGCGCGCCAAAGTCAGTGCGCATCTCTTTCGGTGAGGACAATCTTGACGAACGTGCCGAGGGGATCCCAAGGGACACCCAGATGATTATCCCGTCGACGGCGGACAAACGCGCAGGGACTAACCTGCGTACGACATTCCCCGAGGACAAACTGGTCAGGCGTCTTCCAGGGAGTCCAACCAACGCCCCCAGTACGGTCCCGCCGATACCCGGTGCGCGCGCACTAAAATAGTTGCGCGCAACCATCTTTGGGAACAGACACGTTCCGAGTGCCTAGGCGAGTCCTAGGGATTGCCCAATACCGGCCGCGTCATCGGCAAGGCGACGCGCGCCGATATAATTGCCCCAAGGTCAACCACCAGGTTGACCGTATCCGAAGCGTTCGGAGGCCCATAGGGAGCCTCCCCGTGTGAATAGCGTTGCGTTAAGGGCGATGCGCAGCAAATTCGAGGCGCGAAGGTCGAAGGTCATAAATGACCAACCGAACATACTCGGGTATGTTCGTAAAAAAACGTATGCAAACTTACATCGAAATCAGACCATAGATTCTCGAATTTCATGCGCAACCCTTGCGCTCGATAAGTATGCATTATCGAGAGCAAATAGGATGATTATATGGAAGCACGGAGGGGTACGAGTTGATAAAGACACAGCCGGTAGTAATATTCAATTTATTGCATAAGAGAATGATAAAGACTGCATTAGAGGAAGCATTGTTGTAAAATTTATTATTAGCGCTGAAAATAAGTACGGTATTCATGCAATAAGCGGCTTAACTAAGGTTTATAAACTAATCATGTAAATGGAAAACTCCAGAGCGCGAAATAAAGGAAGATTGAAAAAATTATACTACGCAGCAAATAAATAGCGAGCGATCTGGAATTTTCTGTATCACGCTGTTTACGCATGGATGACCAAAGCGAACAATAGATTCACGGCGGCCGTGCGTGAAGGCAAGCGTCATTGCGCAGACGCCGCGCAGTCGATATAAGCCTACCCGACGCAGGAGAGTAGGTCTTTTTGCCTGGGAGCAGTCATAGCGTGTGGACGTGCTATTGACTCTCATATAAAACCGGGGTTAACCCGCGAGCGGCGCGTAAATCCGTATTTCATATGTCGTTAAGTGATAACGCGAATCATTGTAATAACGTTTGAAATAAAAGTTCCACAGTCGTACAGTAATTACGTGATTGGTTAGCGATCGATATTTAAAACGCGACGATTCACCGATTGGTCGAACTACATAGAGTTCCGTACAAGCCGGTCGACAGTCAGCGATCGAGACGCGCGCCGAGTTACATCACGATTATAAAAAGCGACGGGCGAACGATTAGTAATCGCGACGACGATTAATTTTCATTGCGTGCGATAATATTCGACGCGAGAAACGGGCCACGCCAACATGGCGGCGTGCAGCCATTTTGTGGGCGCTAACGCGCAGAGCCACGTTGTGTAATCTGAAACAGAATAAATTCAGTGTTAAAAGCAGAGTAAAGTGCTTGTGAATATAAATAATCTCCTGTATCAATACTTCCCTGAAATCCTATTAGTTGATGCGGCGGCCAGTAAATCTCTGTCCAACGACGTTCCGGCGATCCAGCGACGACGGCGATCCATTGACGGCGGCGATCCAGCGGAGGCGGCGATCCAGTGGGCAGTGGGGTCCATACAGCATCCAGAGGAAACCTGAAACAGAAAAGGAGAATTTGAAATCGACTACGAAAGGTCTGTCGATAAGTTATCCTTCTCGGTGGGTATCGATTAAACAGAGTGGCGACCAATAAATTAGTAAAAGCATTATCGAGTGAGTCGTGGTAGATCCACCTTCCGTCCAGATAGGTTAGCTGTAACAGATAATCGATTCAAGGGAAATTACCTTACCGACGGGTGATTAGATAGGTTAGCTGTAACAGATAATCGATTCAAGGGAAATTACCTTACCGACGGGTGATCAGATAGGTTAGCTGTGACTCGAGGCGGGCGATGGGTTCGTCGCCGTCAGGTGGGGTCGTGTTGCGGTGGTGGGGGTATACGCTCCCCCCAGCCTCACCACGGCCCAGTACGAGCAGTTTCTGGACAGCCTATGGGGCTATGTCTCGAGGATGCTTCCTGGACCGACGGTGGTGGCCGGGGACTTCAACGCCAAGTCGGCGTCGTGGGGGTCCCCGGTTGCCGATGCGAAGGGAAGACTCCTCGAGAGGTGGGCGGCGGGCCTGGGGCTCTGTATTATGAATGCAGGGTCCACCCAGACATGCGTGCGGTATCCGGGGGGGGGTCCATAGTGGACCTCACTTGGGCCAACCCCCCTGCCGCGCGCCTCATCAGTGGATGGAGGGTGATCGATGGGGTCGAAACTCTCTCAGATCATAGATACATCGAGATGAGCCTCTCGGTCACCCCCCCCCCCCCGGCGGTGCAGGCCCGCCGCCGGGAAGCCCAGAAAGACAGCCCAAGATGGGCCTATCGGAAGATGGATCGCGAGCTATATAGGGCCGCGATCCATACTTCCTTGTGGCGGGAAGAAACGTCGCTTGAGGAATTCGAGACCGTGGACGAGGCGGCTGGATGGCTCGGGGACATCATGACCACTGCATGTGATGCGGGGATGCCCCGAGACAGGCCCAGTCCACGAAAAGCGGCATACTGGTGGACGGAGGAGATCGCCGAGCTAAGGCGCTCCTCCGTCCAAGCCAGGGGAACCTGGTTGCGGGCCCGAAGAAGTCGGGACCCGCACAGGTTAGAGGCGGCCGGAGAGGGGTATCGCGCCGCCAGATGCGCCCTCTCCAAAGCGATCAAGGTGGCCAAGGACCGTGCCTAGGCAGAGCTGCTCCAGGACCTGGACCGGGACCCCTGGGGGCGCCCATACAAGATAGTCCTGAATAAACTCAGGACTTGGGCGCCCCCAACGACGGAGAGTCTCGACCCCGAGTTCCTCGAGGGGTGGTGGACGCCCTCTTTCCCGATGATCCCGGGGAAAGGGCGAGAGCGTCCATGGATCCCGCTCCACAGCCGGTGGAGTGGGAGGAGGAATTCGAGGTCGAGCTAGAAGAAATGGCCCGAGCCGCCAAGAAAATTAAGGCAGGCAAGGCTCCGGGGCCGGATGGGATACCCGGTAAGGCGTGGTCCTTGGTCACGGGGGAGCTGGCCGAGAGGCTCCGCAAGTTGTACACGCGGTGCCTGAAGGACGGCCGGTTCCCCCGAGCTTGGAAGGTCGCAAAATTGGTCCTCCCAAAAGCAGGAAAACCCGCCGACTCACCCTCGGCGTACAGGCCAATTTGTTTGCTGGCCGAGGTCGGCAAGCTCTTCGAGCGTATTATTGCCGCCCGCCTCGTCCGGCACCTGTCCTGGACTGGTCCGGACCTATCGCCGGACCAGAACGGCTTTCGGGCGGGGCGCTCGACGATCGATGCCGTCGAGCGCATCAAAGCCCTCTCAGAAGCCGCGGCGACGGAAGGCAGGGTGTTGTTAGGCGTCTCATTTGACGTTGCGAACGCGTTTAACACCCTGCCGTGGTCGGTGATACGGGAGTAGGGATACAGCCGACAGTTTAAATTGATGGAAGCTCCGTCCGGGGGGACGGGACGGGCTGCGTCGGTTCGTGGGGGAAGCCGTAAGCGGTGGGCGAGCGGTAGGTGGGGTGCGAGAGGAAAATTTCTTTCCCCTTACCGCAGCGGACCTCCCCGCGCCCAGGGGCGGATCGTCGAGATCGTCCCCCCGGGGCTCGGTCAGGAGCGGCGCGGTGAAATTTTTTTTTCGCCGGGGGCGCCGGGGGGTGCGCGAGGACGACGGATGCGGTCGGGGCGATAGCGGGGCGTTCTAGAGTCGGGTTTTATCGGGGCGATAACGGCGCAGCCCTGAAGTCCGAAGGTGCCCTCCGCGATAATCGGCGGAGAGGACTCTTCGTTTTATCGGGCGATTGTCGGCGGAGAGGACTCTTCGTTTTATCGGGCGATTGTCGGCGGAGAGGACTTCTCGTTCCATCGGATCGCTCGATCCTATATAAAACGCGGGGTAGCGCGAGAGAGGTCTATCGAGACTCGGTCGAGAGCGCGAGGAACGTCGACATGAACGTCGCGGAGAGTCAGCAGAAGGACGCGGAGATAATGGCGATCCTGGACGATTCGCTCTTGGGCGCGCGGACGGAGGTCGAATCGCCGACCTTCGCCCTGGTCGACCTGCTGAACGAGATATGGAGACCCGAGCGCTCGGCGACGCGAAACCTGAGAGATTTTCTCGCGAGCGTGTCGAGATACCTGGCGAATCAGAGGGACACCGGTGCGCGTCGCGCGCGCGAGGGCGAGGAGATAAGAAGCGCGATCACGGAGCTCTACGGATTGTGGCTGAAGGAAGGTCCGGTGAGTCCGACCTGTTCCGTGGACGATATGTATCGTTTCGTTCGCGCCCAATTTCCGTCTAAGGTGTACTCGTACGCTGGTGAAGGGTCTGATGACGCACGATACGTTCTACGAGTGGATCAGCGAACACGAGAGTCACGTCAACGGTGCGTCGACCGTCAAGGCGGCGGACGCTTCCGCGTCGCGCGCGGTCTCCACGGATCCGCCCGTGGACGCTCTCGCGTCGCGCGCGGTCTCGACGGATCACGCGTACGGCGCGAACGAGTCGCGCGAGGACGAGGAGAACGGCGGCGGCGGGTTCGACGCGCTGTTCGATCTGTCGGATCGCGATCTGGATCGCGTAACGCAGTACGTCTCGAGCATGAAGGACCGAAGACTCTTCACCATCAGGTCGCCGGGGGAGGTCGGGTCTCAGCTGATTCGCATGGACGTCTTCGACGTCAAGGACATCGTCAGCAGGGACAAGCGCGAATGGTGGAGATACGCGAAGGTGAGAGCTCAGTTTCTCACCTCTCTCTCGCGCGCGGATCGCAAGCGGCAGTTGATGCTGCAGATGATGAATCTCGTGGCGGACGATCTGAAGAAGGTTCCGGGGGTCCAGAGGGAGACGAAGAACCTCACCTACGAGAGCGGGCGAGGCAACTTTTGAGATGTATCTCGCGGGAGAAATATACGCCTGTTCGAGTAATTTTTGTTTTCTCATTTTCCCGCCTCCTTCCCACCTTGTTTTAGATATAGGGAAAAATGAAAGCTAGACAATAAGGTTCGTTTTTTTTTCTTTATTGTTTCTCGCTACCGCTACATCGTTACGATTTCTCTCTGCCGAAGCACAGAGCGGCCAACTCGCAGTCGACGATATCGCCGCGGTCGAAGGTCTCGCTCTCGCGTATCGCCCTCGAGACGTTCGCGGGATCCGCCACGGTGGCCGCGATGGCGAGGAAGCGCGACAACCTCGAGTCGATCCTGCCGGTCATCGAGGACAGAGTGACGATGACGCGGTTGACGCACAGCTCCAGATCGAACAGGAAGAGCACCGTGCTCATCGACGCGACGAGACGCGTCGTCGACGTGTCTATGCGCAGGATAGGTTGGTTGTGTATCCTCCAGAATCTCAGTGTCAGGTTTCCGTCAGCTAGACACATCGGGGGCGGCGGAGCGTGGTTCTCGCCGCTGTACAGGTGGGACAGCACGACGCGCCTCTGATCGAGAAACTCCCTCCACGTCTCGGGCGAAAGCGATATCTCCTTGCCGTGGCAATCCCCTATGACGATGGTCACGTAGCAGGGGAGCACGACGGCGACACCGACCTCGACGAACTTGTACCCCGTTCTCGTCAACTCGTACCTCCTTCCCAGAATCCGCTGCGGACGCTCCGCGTCGCGCCTCGAGACTTTGCGTCTGTGAAACGACGAGAATCGTGACAACGACGAAATAATCGCGACGATGAGATCGCGCGTCGACTCACGTCTTTTTCCGCTCGTCGCCGTTGCTCTGGCTCGGTTCCGCCGATCGCTCGTCGAGTCCTCTCTTTCTCGCTCCACCGGCGACGTTATCGCGGTCTCCGTCCGAGTAGCGCGCCTCGAAGTGCGTGGGCTGCGGCGGCGAATACATATCGTCGCGAGACTGATCGCGCAATAATGACAGTCTCAGGGGATGATGGTATATATACCCTCCTCGACGATTCAAGGGTGACGCGCGAAACCGCGATTTATCGCTCCGTTTCCCGTTCCTCCTCTTCCTCCGACGGATCGTCGCGGCTCGCGAGCACGTCGATTCTGACGAATCGATTCAAGAGATCCCGCAACTGCTGCAGCAGTCCGTCTCTCGGGCAAGCGACGCCGAGGATCCCCAGGTCGAATCTACCGGCCGCCGTCACGGTCCTCGCGAAGTCGTTGAATCTGTAGAACTGTTTTCTTCCGACGAAATACAGATTACCGTCCGTGTACCGAAACGCCAACGTTACGCCGGAGGGTATCCCCGGAAATATCTTTTCGATCGCGTAAAATTTTACGATTCTCATCGAGCAATCGTCCATCTCGCCCACGATCTGATCGTTGTATATCACGAAGGTCCGCCCTTTGTTCGTGCTCACCACGGCGTTGATCCTCGCGTCCGCGGGAATTCCGAGCTCGGCGTAGGATCTCGGCCAGGTCGGCGCCAGCGCCAGACGCGGATTATAGGTGACCATGTAGACTTTTCTGTCCGCGAACAGCACGAGATCGCCCGAGGGCGTCTCGTAAGCGGCCGTCAGACGCGTGAAGTTCTCGGGGAGAAAATTCACGTAGTCCGTCATCAGCATCGGCCTCTTGTAGGTTTTTCCGTCGAGATCGACCGACCATAGGCGTCGTTCGTGCGCGACGTACAATCGGCCGTTCGACACCAGCACGACGTCCGGGCGCCGCAGGGCGCACAGATCCGTCTCGACGTCCACCGTCGTGGTCTTCGTCGTCGTCGTCGTCGTCGTCGGTGGTGGCGCGGTCGTCGTCGTCGGCGCGGTCGTAGTCGTTCTCGGAAATTTGGCGCTTTTCTTAGCGCCGTATAGATGCTGAATAGAAAGAACGTCCTCTAGACCAAGAGTAACGGGGAACGATTTATCGGGCGCGAACGCGTACATCACCGCGTCCGAGTTGGTCGTGTGCATCAGACCTAGAGCGTGACCGATCTCGTGCGTCAGGGTTTGAAGCAGATGCTGCGTTCCGTATCCGTTCCGGTCAGGTATATGTGCCACGGTTCCGCTCTGTCGACGTGCACCTCCGAGACGAAGTCGATATCTCCGGTCGGGTAGAACGCGTGAGCCAGTACCCCGCCGCGACCGTCCAGTTCCGCCGAGCACATTCCGTCCGATCGAGAGCCCGCGTACGTGTGAAGACCCTCGCGAAACGATATAAGAATGTCGGGGTTCTGCGAATCGCGCTCGAAGGTCAGCGACGAATTCGCCGTCCACAGATCGAACGCGGCTTGAGCCGTTTTCAGTATCTGCGCAGTGGCCAGGTGGAAGTTCCACCTGAGATGCGTCTTCGACCATTTGCGCGTGAGCGGGGCGTACGTGCGCTCCGACACGTCCTCGACGCCGCATCGCGGTTTGCGCATCAGATTCAGCGTCTCCTCGTTCAATTCGCCGTTGCCGGGTAGTCGGTAGTATTCCTGGAACAGCTCGACAGCCTGACGGAGATCTCGGTCGGTGTTCCCGGACGAAGACCTCTGTAGATCGTTGTCCAGATATCCGTATTTTCGCAGATATCGGGTCGCCGTCTCGCTCTTGTTGGACCCGCGGTTCGCCGCGACGACGACGGCGATCGCGCACAGAGCGACGCGCGCGAGCGACATCGCCGAGAAGAGGGGTGGAAACGAGAAGCGACGCGCGTCACGGCCGGAGCGCGATTGACGGAGGTACGGGTCAACAGGTGTCGAGGAGCGTCGTGACGCGGGGTAGGGCAATATTTTTAGGGCGAGAATCGCTGGACGCGCGAGACAGGGCGTTGTCGCGTCGGACGAGGAAAGTCGTTTTTCGCGTTTCAGGAAGATCGACATCCGGGAGATGAGTCTATCTCGCGGTCAGGAAATCGGCGTCCGGGGAATGAGCGTATTTTTTTCGCGATTGACGTCAGGGGACGACTCCGTTTTTCGCGGTCAGGAAATCGACGTCCGGGGGATGACTCTGTCCGCGACTCGCGTTTTTCCGCTCGA
>JASTWR010002397.1:0-20289 GCA_030770355.1 Harpagoxenus sublaevis
TATATTTTTGCACGTGAAATGTAGCCGATCTGATAAATAAATGGGAAATAGTTTAAACTATTACGTATCGGGCAATTCGGAAAAATGCGTTCCAAAACCACCACATATTCTACGTCTCACCTCCACTCTCCGGTGCAGCTAAACGAATATACAGTTTTTCGCCTTTTTAAGCGAAACCGTGATCCAACA
Source organism: Harpagoxenus sublaevis (assembly GCA_030770355.1). Classification (NCBI taxonomy): domain Eukaryota; kingdom Metazoa; phylum Arthropoda; class Insecta; order Hymenoptera; family Formicidae; genus Harpagoxenus; species Harpagoxenus sublaevis. Next base: position 190 of record JASTWR010002397.1, read on the forward strand.
AACGATTTCGGTAATACTTAAGGAGAGCTCCCTCCTCACCGATTTCGCTGAATTTAGGCTTAATCGACGCGTTTTTGCACAAAACGAACGAATCTGGCAGAAAAAAGGCCCGCTCGGCCCCGCGACGCAAGATATTAATTGTTAAAGTTGACGACTATCAGGTTATAAAACCTGTCATACCGACGCGATGTAGCGACTACGGACATGCTCCGCGACCACATGCGCATGCTCAGTGGCCGTACGCACATGCAAAAGTGCGCGAATTTGAAACGTATGCAATTATGCATACTTATAATGCATAAATATAAATATGTACTTTTCATATATCAACTATTCTCTGCTTTAACAAATTATTTAACAAATAATTTGTTAAAGCAGAGAATAGTTGGTATATGAAAAGTACATATTTATATGTACTTATTCATCGTACATATTTATATGAATAGTTGGTATATAAATATGTACTTTTCATATACCAACTATTCTCTGCTTTAACAAATTATTTCTGTTTCGTTAACTTCGACGCTTAATATCTGTAACAAAAATAATTTGTTAAAGCAGAGAATAGTGTTGGTATATGAAAAGTACATATTTATATGTACTTATTCATCGTACATATTTATATGTACAATGAATAGTTGGTATATAAATATATACTTTTCATATACCAACTATTCTCTGCTTTAACAAATTATTTCTGTTTTATTAACTTCGACGCTTAATATCTATAGCTGAAATAATTTGTTAAAGCAGAGAATAGTTGATATATGAAAAGTACATATTTATATTTATGCATTATAAGTATGCATACGTTTAAAATTCGCTCCCTTTTGCATGCGCGTGCGGCCACTGAGCATGCGCATGTGGTCACAGAGCTGACAGAGCATGCGCATGTGGCCGCGGAGCGTGTTCGTGGTCGCTACATCGCGTCGGTATGACAGGTTTCATAACCTGATAGTCGTCAACTTTAACAGTTAATATCTCGCGTCGCGGAGCCGAGCGGGCCTTTTTTCTGCCAGATTCGTTTGTTTTGTGCAAAAACGCGTCGATTAAGCCTAAATTCAGCGAAATCGGTGAGGAGGGAGCTCTCCTTAAGTATTACCACGATTTCATTAGTTTATTCGGGACCAACAAACGATTCCGCATCGATTGACCCCCTTTTGAAACGAAAACTGGGTAATTATTTAGAATACACGCTACACCTCAAATATCGATGAAATTAGGCTTAATCGATTCGTTTTTGCATAAAACGAAAGAATCTGGCAGAAAAATGCGGCGGTCTGCCCTGCGAAGCGAGATATTTAGCGTTAAAGTTGACGACTCTCAGGTTATGAAACCTGTCATACCGACGCGATGTAGCGACTGTGGTAGCGACAGAAACATGCCCCGCGGCCACATGCGCATGCTCTGTCAGCTCTGTGGCCACATGCGCATGCTCCGTGTCTGCACGCGCATGCAAAAGTGCGCGAATTTGAAACGTATGCATATTTATAATGCATAAATATAAATATGTACTTTTTATATACCAACTATTCTCTGCTTTAACAAATTATTTCTGCTACAGATATTAGCGTCGAAGTTTACGAAACAGAAATGATTTGTTAAAGCAGAGACCAGTTGGTATATGAAAAGTACATATTTATATACCAACCATTCATTGTACATATAAATATGTACATTTCATATACCAACAAGTCTCTGCTTTAACAAATTATTTGTTAAATAATTATTTGTTAAATAATTTGTTAAAGCAGAGAATAGTTGGTATATGAAAAGTACATATTTATATGTACTTTTATATACATATTTATATACCAACTATTTATATTGTACATATAAATATGTACTTTTTATATACCAACTATTCTCTGCTTTAACAAATTATTTCTGCTACAGATATTAGCGTCGAAGTTTACGAAACAGAAATGATTTGTTAAAGCAGAGACCAGTTGGTATATGGAAAGTACATATTTATATACCAACCATTCATTGTACATATAAATATGTACATTTCATATACCAACAAGTCTCTGCTTTAACAAATTATTTGTTAAATAATTTGTTAAAGCAGAGAATAGTTGGTATATAAAAAGTACATATTTATATGTACTTTTATATACATATTTATATACCAACCATTTATATTGTACATATAAATATGTACTTTTTATATACCAACGAGTCTCTGCTTTAACAAATTATTTCTGTTTCGTTAACTTCGACGCTTAATATCTGTAGCAGAAATAATTGTTAAAGCAGAGAATAGTTGGTATATGAAAAGTACATATTTATATTTATGCATATTTATATATGCATACGTTTCAAATTCGCGCACTTTTGCATGCGCGTGCAGACACGGAGCATGCGCATGTGGCCACAGAGCTGACAGAACATGCGCATGTGGCCGCGGGGCATGTTTCTGTCGCTACCACAGTCGCTACATCGCGTCGGTATGACAGGTTTCATAACCTGAGAGTCGTCAACTTTAACGCTAAATATCTCGCTTCGCAGGGCAGACCGCCGCATTTTTCTGCCAGATTCTTTCGTTTTATGCAAAAACGAATCGATTAAGCCTAATTTCATCGATATTTGAGGTGGAGCGTGTATTCTAAATAATTACCGAAAACTGTAAAGAATTATATATTTACCGGCTAAATTCACACTCAAAATTTTTTTCGTGTTTACGTAAAAACTATTAACCAACAAACGTTTTCATTAGTCCAACAATCAACAACAAACGACCAACAAACGATTCGTATTAAAAAAAATGTAAAAAGTCGAAGTTGTCCGGCTAACTTTAATGAGCTGCCGCGTCCTGTGTGCAGGAGCCATAACGCGTGAGCCCCGCGTTATTCCCTAGCGTTACCGCGTCCTGTGTGCAGGAGCCATCCAGGGGCCAAATTCTGTACACGATACCGACAACCATCAGTGTCGTTGCGCAGGTTTTTCATATAGTATAAAAGCTGCGCAACGACACCGATAGTTGTCGGTATCGTGTACAGAATTTGGCCCCTGCGTCTGCTCGATGTAATGGGTGTGTTTTGCCGAACCTCCGCTAGCTAAGCAGTCGCTCGTTTGGTAGCGGTTTCGATTGCAGCGCCGCTTAGCCTTATTGAGGTATCCTGCTCAGCGGCTCAGCGCTTCTGTCCTGCAGCCAAATATTTGTGTAGCAAGTGGGTGTGTTTTGCCGAACCTCTGCTTAGCTAAGCGCACGTAAGCGGCGAGCGGTTGCTACCACTTGCTACACAAATATTTGGCTGCAGGACAGAAGCGCTGAGCCGCTGAGCAGGATACCTCAATAAGGCTAAGCGGCGCTGCAATCGAAACCGCTACCAAACGAGCGACTGCTTAGCTAGCGGAGGTTCGGCAAAACACACCCAGTGGTAGCAACCGCTCGCCGCTTACGTGCGCTTAGCTAAGCAGAGGTTCGGCAAAACACACCCAATTACACCCATGCGTCTGCTAATTGAGTGCTAATAAAGAGAGAAAGAGAGGGAACGAGTGAGATAAAATGAGCATATTTTCTTTATCTCTCGTTGACAACTTGATAGACAATCTTCTTTCATCTACGTAGGCCACCGCAGTGGAAGCTGCATGACAAAAGCCGAGGATTCTCAAAGTGGATAAATCCGGGCGAGTTCTAGCGACAGTGTCTTGCAGCGTCGTGTTTGCGCTGCAATTTTAGGTTATGCTCAACACGGTACTTTCTCACACTATCTTATCAAGGTTGAAATCAAGGTGAGAGCAATCGAGCAACTCCAATGATCGTTGATGATCCTTTTAAGTTATCCCTTAATCCCTATTTCAGGTGAGCGAAAGTGATGGTAATGATAATATCATCGTGAGTGGCATATGTAGGCATTGCAGGCATATGGACGCTTTTCCGGACGATTGACGTATGCAGTAATTCTCAGAACGTGATGGTTTGCTAACAATCTCTTTATACTAGGGGCGTTATAACAGGGCGGTACGTTTCACAAATTCTTGTTCCAAATTTGATAATTTTCTTTTACAATTCTCATTGTGTTGAGCAGCGGTAACGAGATAAACTTTGTTTTATAAGAATTGTTTGTTATTCCAAGAAGATGCTTGAAGCAAAAAGAATCAAATCTTTAAAGAAGTTATTTGTAGAAATTTTTAAAAATAGCGAAAACTGTTGTTTTTAAAAATTATATACATATGTTAAAACTATGATACATCTGTAGTCACTATGTAGTTTTTAGAAAAATTTTTTGTATTAAAATGATTATAAACTTGTAGTATTTTTTAAGTAAATAGACAAAATGTGCGGTCTTAAAAATTATTATAATGTATTTATGCATATTTTGTACAAAGAATTATTTGGGTTGGGGTAAGGCAAACCCCTCCCTTGGGGGAAGGAGGGGAGGTACCCTATATTGTAGCGCTTGACAAGAGAAGTTCAGTGGTGGTACTCTCCCTTGTTAACTCTCACCCGTTAGACCCCCAAGGGGAAAAATGTAAAATAATTTATAAAATAAATAATAATAATACATTACTTAATTCGCCAGTGGTAATTAAACAATTAAACAAATTCAGAATCTTTAATCGACTAAACTGGCAATATTCAATCATCTTATCGAAATGAACTTTATTGAAAGACTGCGAGCCGACCAGATTTGTCAGATTCACACAGCACGTTTCAGATCAAATCGAGATGATGAAAATTTGACCATGGATTTGGTCCGTTGATGTAGATAGTTTAAATTAATTTTAATTTTTATTGCGAAAAATATTACCCCAGCCAGGATTCGAACCTGGAACCTCCCGCATTCCGTTCGGGCGTCGTAACCAATTCGACTACCAGGGCATGTGGTAATATTCATCGCAATAACACATATTAAGATGACTTCTAAACAATAATAAGATGGAACACCGAAATTCTAGTCAAAGGTGTGGGTATAATAATAATAATACATTACTTAATTCGCCAGTGGTAATTAAACAATTAAACAAATTCAGAATCTTTAATCGACTAAACTGGCAATATTCAATCATCTTATCGAAATGAACTTTATTGAAAGACTGCGAGCCGACCAGATTTGTCAGATTCACACAGCACGTTTCAGATCAAATCGAGATGATGAAAATTTGACCATTATAAAATAAATATTTGCACATTTAATCATTTTTTAACCCTCTACGGGTAGTGATTAAAAGTATATGTGGGGGAGGCCTTTGCCCACCCCTGCCGCCCCCCTCCAAACCGTATGAAACCCGCCCCCCTGTCCACGTATGTACTTTGTAAGTTGTAAAGCGAGGCCCCCCCGAACCCCCCTAGACCCCCTTTCGGGGGCCTCCGCCCCCCTTCCCTCGCCGGGGGGCTTCGCCCCCCTGGACCCCCCATTGGGAGTTTCGCTTACACGTACTACATGCTAAGTTGTAAAGCAAGATCCAGGTGAAGCTCCCAAGGGGGGTCCAGGAAAGCGAAGCCCTCCGGTGGGGGTAGGGGGCGGAGCCCCCCGAAAGGGGGTCCAGGGGGCGAAGCCCCCGGCCAGGGGGGTTTGGGGGGGCAAAGCCCCTCCGACTTTGATATAACACTTTTCTATTGCAAAAGCAACATCTATTACGATAACAAGACTTAATCTGGTAGAAAAAAATGTAAAACAGGCGCTTGCAGGAAGGGTGGTTGTGGAGAGAGGGGCAACACCCTACCTTGCGTAGGGGTCTTGCTAATCTTTTCTGTATCTATTTTTAGTATATTGTAGACTCATCTATTTAGTAAGGCGAAGATTTAATAGATATATAAATTCTACACATCAAGTGAATGGAACGTCCTACCTTGCGTACGGGGCCTCGCTAATCTTTTTAGTATAAATATTTTTAGTATATTGTAGACTCATCTATTTAGTAAGGCGAAGATTTAATAGATATACAGATCTTACATGTCGGGTGAATGGAACGTCCTACCTTGCGTACGGGGCCTCGCTAATCTTTTCAGTATCAATATTTTTAGTATATGGTAGACTCATCTATTTAGTAAGGCGAAGATTTAATAGATATACAGATTTTACATGTCGGGTTAATGGAACGTCCTACCTTGCGTACGGGTCCTATCTTGCGTACGCACACCAATGCAAGCCTCCCCCGCAGGGGGGCGGAACCTACTGCATCCACGCACGCACTTCTCCACCCACACAACAATCGGGTTGGGTTAGGTCAGTTTTTTTGGAAGTGGAGCCCCCCGCATATACACAAGGGGTCAGGGTACAGGATAAAAGGGGGGCGAAGGCCCCCCGCATATACTTTTAATTACTACCCGTAGAGGAGTAAAAAGTGATTAAATGTGCAAATATTTATATATATTTTTTAGATTATTTTATATTTTCCCCCTTGGGGGTCTAACGGATGAGAGTTAACAAGGGAGAGTACCACCACTGAACTTCCCTTGTCAAGCGCTATAATATAGGGTACCTCCCCCCTCTCCCCAAGGGGGGGGGTTTGCCTTACCTTAACCATTATTTGTTTTCTACTCATCATTGAAAAATATAGAAATCAGAATTTTTATTTTCTATATTATATAATATGAAATAAAATGAGATAAATCTCTGTAAATAATTGTTTTAAATTTTTTATTTTGCTTTCTCGTCTTTCCCGTTTTCTTTATAGCAAGTTTTGTATTGTCAATCATGTAATTCTAAATTTATAATTTTTTCAGAAATTTTTTTTGGGAATATGACACGTTCACATGTAAAATACCAAATTGCTAGAGATGATGTCGATACATCCGAGTACTTGCCACATAATGTTCCAGATTTCCAAAATGTGACGAAGCCAGAACCCACATTTTGGAAAATAGCATTTCACGTGTTTTTGTTGATCTCTACTTACTTTATTTTGTCGATAGGCCTTACATTTTATAATCCATGGCTTTACAATACATATGTGAGTAATTATATTGATAACCCAAAATAATAACTTTTTTCACATGTGTTTTGATTATTATGAAGAAAAAACAATGAAATCTCATAAGGACAAGTTGCATTTTATTGAAACAAAATAAATAAAATAATTTTTTTTTATATAAATGTATACATTAATATATATATATATATATACACAACATATTATATATACAATATATATATATATATAGTATATATATATATATATTAGGGTGTCCGTTAATTTGGCAATTTTTAAAATTCTTATGGGACCCCCTCTAACTTTTTAATCGGTAAAAAAAGAAAAATTTTGAGACTAACAAGTTAAATTTAATACGATGAGTCTAAGGGTACGCGCATCGACTTTGAAAATTTATATTTAAAATACATTGAGTTTTACCCAAAATTTATGTTTTTTCAATTATTGTAACGTATCGTGCTTAGTTTTTTTTTCACCTAAACTTGGAGACCGATGGTCATCACATTACATAATAACATTTAAAATTTCACTTATATAGACATTTGATTGACATACCGTCTGCGTTCGTTTATTCTTATTAGGAGGTTTTGGGAAAACAAAATATATAACGTAACGTGTATTATAGATTTTATTTTCTCAATAGCTCCCAATGTGGGAATAAACAAACGCAGGCACACACCAATAGCGGATTCCATTGGGAAAAACTCGCTGACAGCACTGAGTGCTTGAAGCTATACTAGTGCGCACGTTCTGAGTGCTGCAGGCCTGCTGTCCATTTCATTGGGAATACAAAATGCTCTCATGTGCACACTGAGGCTGCGGTCCACTTGACGCTACAAATGCTTTGATGCGTTCTTCTTCTCTTTCTTTCTTCATTGAAAGAAAGGAGAAGAGGAATGCTTCGAAGCATTTGGAGCGTCAAGTGGACCGCAGCCTGAGTGTGATAAAAGTGGCCCCGAGTTTAGAGGACGGGGCCACAACCGTGCCGGGCCAAGCACTCAGTGCTGCCAGTACCAGCGAGTTTTTCCCAATGGAATCCGCTACAAGATAGAATTATTTAAGATTTTTGTAATTTGTCAATTTTTTTGTTTTATTACTTTTATTGCTTGAAGTTGCGTTGTTAACTTATTGATTGCAAATTTTAATAGATATAAAACATTATGAGTTATTCTAATTTGTTATAGTCTTTTAATTTAGATAAAATGTAAAAGTTTAGTTTTTTTAATAGTTTATTTATTTAACGTTCTTAAATAGGTTTTATACATATAATTAGTTAAGTTTTATATAATTACCATCGGTCTCCAAGGTAAAAAAAACAAAAACTGTAAGCACGATACGTTGCGAAGATTGAAAAAAGCTAAATTTTGGTTTAAACTCAATGTATGTTAAATAGGAATTTTCAAAGTCGATGCGCGCACTCTTAACGTATTATGTTTTACTTATTTTCAGTCTCAAAATTTTTCTTTTTTTACCGACTAAAAAGTTAGAGAGAGTCCCATAAGAATTTTAAAAATTGCCAAATTAACGGACATCCTAATATATATTGTATATATATGGGGCATTCTACGTGTCAGGGGTCTACCTAAAAATAAACTGCTTGGGATTTCTAAAATGATCATGAAAACATGTTAGTGCACATATTTTATAATGTTAAAGGTAAAAAAAATAAGTGTAATATGCCTTGCATTCATGATATTGGAGGTAGGTCGTTTTAAGAAATTTTTCTTTTTTTTGACATTTGTAGCTAAAATTACAAAAATACATATTTTTACGCAAAACCCGTTCGGGAGTAAAAAATTGGGTCTTTCCAACTTTGACTAAATAACCCCTGAACGGATCAACGTATCGATAACTTGCGCCAAAATTTTTTTTATTTTATGCCCTTTCAAACGATATACTACAATATGGAGGGTTCCACTTAAAATTTTTGCCTGATACGGGCGCTCTGATATACCCTGTATACGAGGACAATGTCTCTTTTATATGAGGAAAATAAAATTTTTTTTACGTCTGCTAACAAATAATTGAGCAATACATTGAAAAATTAACTGTAAAAGGAAGTATCTTAAAAAATCCATTTGTTTTGTATTGATTTGGCTAAAAATTGGATAAAAATTTGCTGTATGGTACCATACTCTACATACACTAACCAACAAAATTATCGCAACACTCTATATCAAAATTTTGCATAAATTCAAATAAGCGTATCTCCGCGAAAAATGATCGTATTTGAAATTTTTTTTTCTATTTTAAAGGGTAAAATCTCTACTTTAAGAAACCACCGTTAGATTTTGATTTTACCCTCCCCCCTTCCCGCCATCTCTTTAAAAGTAAGGACGTGTTTTTTCTACAAAAAATTGCAGTTTGACGCACTCCACGGGGTGGAATAAATTTTTTTCGCAAATGTTATGATAATCATCGTAAAATATGTACTTTTACCTGCAAATAAAAAAAAATTGAAGTTCGTACGATTTTTCTTCGCGGAGTTACGGCGTCTCAAAGTAAGGTGGATAAAATAGGCCAATATTTGCCTTATGTTTTTTGGGTCGCTGAATACAATGGTAGCATTTTTATCCGTATAAACCCGTAGGAAAGTGGTAAAAATTAGCTTTATAGCGTAATCGACTGGATGGAACCCAATTCGGGTTCAACTCAGTTACAAACGAAATCGAGCATCTATTGGTCGATTCTCCCAGATTCGCCCGCGTTGGCCAATAGACGTTCGTAACTGGGTTAACCCGGATTGGGTTTCCATCCCCAGTCGATTACGCTATTAAAGGAATCGAAATATCACTTTTAATTTAGAAGTGACTTATTTCGTAGTGAAAATTTGCTCTAAAAAGGTCGAAACAAGTCATTGTTAAATTAAAAGTGACTTAATATTTCGATCCCTTTAAAGCTAATTTTAGCCACTTTCCCTCAGGTTTAGACGGATAAAAATGCTACCATCGTATTCAGCGACCCAAAAAACATAAGATAACTCGTTACACTTTTTAGGAAAAAATGGGCCTATTTTACCCACCTTACTTTGAGACGCCGGTGAAAAAAAAATCGTACAAACTTCAATTTTTTTTAATTTGCAGGTAAAAGTCCATATTTTACGATAGTTATCATAACATTTGCGAAAACAATTTATTCCACCCCGTGGAGTGCGTCAAACTATGCAAATTTTTGAAGAAAAAACACGTCCTTACTTTTAAAGAGATGGCGGGAAGGGGGGAAGGTAAAATTAAAATCTAATGGTGGTTTCTTAAAGTAGAGACTTTACCCTTTAAAATAAAATTAAAAAATTTCAAATACGACCATTTTTCGCGGAAAGACGCTTATTTGAATTTATGTAAAATTTTCATATAAATTGAGTGTTGCGATAATTTTGTTGGCTAGTGTATATTGAAGTATTTTTGAGAATTTTTTCAGATTTTTAAAAGTGGATATATTTTTTATTTACTTACTTAAAAGTAAAAAATTGATTTTTTTCATACTATTAAATTTTTCTCACTAAAATTAAATTTTTTATCTGAAAGTACGGAAAAAATCCTAAAAAATTTATTTCTATAAAAATTTGGTATTTTTTTAATTTTAGCTACAAATGTCAAAAAAACTTAAAACGACCTACCTCCAATATCTTGGATGCGAGGCATATTACACTTATTTTTTTTACCTTTAACCTCATAAAATATGTGCACTAACATGTTTTCAGGATCATTTTAGAAATCCCAAGCAGTTCATTTTTAGGTGGACCCCTGACACGTGAAATGCCCCATATATACTTATTTATTTATTTATATATTAACGCAACTATTGCAATACTTTTAGGGATTTAAATTTCCACTTGGAGTGGTAGTTTGTCACTTGATTATAAAGTTTGCATTGTCTGCGTTAATAAGATGCATTAGAAGATGTTACATTAATGGTAAACAGATAAATCTTTCATGGCAGAATATAATTTATTCAATAATGGTGCCTGGCATAGCCAGTGGTGTTGATATTGGTTTATCAAATTGGGCACTTTCATTGGTCTCGATATCTCTGTAGGTATTATAAGCCTTAGAATAACGATTAAAATGTTAAGGATTTATTATACATATACGTGACATTTCTTTTTAGAGTCACCATGACTAAATCAACCACTATTATATTTATTTTTGGATTTTCTCTTTTGTTCAAATTAGAGAAAAAGGTAAGACTGATTCTATAGTATTTCTTAAGTATTTATTAAGCATATGCTTTCAGCAGGTAAATAATAATTACTGTTTATTGTAGTCATGGTCTCTAGTAGGAATAGTGGTGATGATAGCAGGAGGATTAGCAATGTTCACTTATAAATCTACCCAATTTGGCATTCTTGGTTTTATATTGTGTCTCTTGGCATCGTTCGCGAGTGGTATTCGATGGACTATGACACAACTCATTATGCAAAGATCCAAACTTGGCCTCCACGATCCGATAGACATGATGTATTATATGCAGCCTTGGATGCTATTACCCGCAATATCAGTGACTTTGTGGTTTGAAGGTAATCCTGCATTTTTATAACAGAATTTTAATGGAATTCTACAATTAATTAGACCTCATAGGTAAACCTGATAAAAGTTTTTTTTTACATTTCATTGTTTGTTGTGATATAATATCTTATTATAATTTCCAGTTTTAAAATGTTTTAAATTTTAGGTGGCAAAATATACGACGGTATTAGAACCATCGATTGGGGCAATATCGGTAGCATTTCACTGACTACAGGTGCTGTAGTAGCAGGTGCCATTTTAGCATTTAGTATGGAAGTGATGGAATTCTTAGTTGTTACTTATACCTCTAGTCTGACATTGTCGATTTCGGGAATATTTAAGGTAAAATGACATTAATCGATTTTAATGCTTTTTTCCATATTGTAACACATGTCATTTTTATGACATGTTTTATCTCTATTAAAATCAATAATTTAAAAAATGCAAGATTAGATCAAATATAGATAATATTAGGTAATTACAAGTTTCTACAAGCTTTATTGGCAAAAAACCGTTTCATAGATAATACTAAGATAATACACATTCTTAGCCAATTTTCAATTTCTATTTTCATTAAATTTAATTTTTTCTGATTTTTTACAGGAAATATGTACATTAGCGTTGGCCTTTGTGTTGAAAGGTGACCAAATGACTAGCCTTAACTTTGTAGGATTGTTAATGTGCCTTGGTGGTATAATATTTCACGTTGTCCAGAAGGTATTGCTTAACAGAAAGAAAGTGGTTGATAATATGGAATTACAATCGAAAGTGGCAAGCAACAGTGCTAAACACGAAGAAGGAACTGATTTGAATGTGCCATTATTGACGGAAAAGTCGACGTCTTTAATGAATCTTCTTAATACTGAATTTAGTTCAGATGAGGATGGTGATTTGAGGGAGGGTGATAACTCGTCCCAGATACTATCAGATATCTTGCAACGCAGAGAACAGTGATACATTGTGAATTTTTAATATAAATACCTAATATAAGGAACTATTTTTAACTAAGGAGAACATTCAAAACAATGTATATTTATGGCTTATAGCATTATATTTTTCCAATGTAAATTTTACAACCAATAATGAAGTTGATAGCATAAATTTTACATCACGAATTTATGCTTTATAAAATTTCATATATCCGAGATAAAATGCCACAAATTTGTTAACCATTAACGTTAAAAAGTAGTGGTCTCGGGTATTTTTTAAACGTCTTTTAAGATTCTTCTAAATATTTATATGATTTGGAATATTCAATGCATCACAAAAGATTTAATTAGCAATATAATATGTGTTTGCTGTGAAATGTTAAATGTAAGATTTCTCAATACATTTCTATATATTATCGTCGCATAAGGGCTCAGACACAATTGGCTTATGACATCTTAAGATTTTACTTAAGATAGTCTTAAATATAAGACTATCTTAAGTAATCTTAAGTAAATATCCGACTATGGCCGGTATTCATAGTCGGTTCTTATATTTAAGACCGTCTTAAGTTCAATCTTAAGATGTCATGAACCAATCACAGAGCCGTATTAGCCTCTTAAGACATTACTTAAGACGGTCTTGAAATAAGATCCGACTATGAATACCGGCCTATGAATACCGGCCAATGAGAGGAATAAGGAACAAGGAATAGGAATTCATAGTTGCATCCTTATGTTCCTTATTCCTCTCATTGTGTCTGAGCCCTAAGGATAAGAATATCTTAAAAAGTTGCAAAGTACAAAAATAAAAGTGTGAAATGGACTTCATGTGTTAATATTGCTAGAAAATCGTTGCTACATATGTATAAAATCTTATAAATTATTATTGATGTTATTATTATTGTTTTTAATCATTATGAACAAGAGCTTTGTAATATATTAATCCGTCTAAATTATATATACATATATTATGTACATATAAAATTTTCTCATGAGACATGCGTCTAGAATAATATAATGATAATTCAGTGTTTGTGTATGTATAATATTTTTCTAATAATGAATACACAATATAATAAATTTAAACACATTGGTTGAAACACATTAATGTAACGAGTAAAATTATTTAAACAAATAAATTTTTAAAGTCCTATGTACACTTATATCATGAACTAATAATAGTTCGCACATATGTTATATTCAACGTGTTATAAGGACGTTGGAGCGATCCAGTTGAGTCAATTGACGGTTTAGAAAAAACTTTTTTATTAGGTCATTAAAAAATCTGTATTAGGTATCATTTTATTCTCCATACGCTGCTATTGCATAAAACGTATATTAAAAGTATCATATTATGCATCTTTATATTTTAATTAGCTAAAAACGAAACACTTTTTTGCCAATGCCAACTTGAAAACTTGTGGCATTGCGAATTATTTCAATATAAAAATGGCATGAATATATGTTTTGCCGTTGATAGAATGAAGTAATGATTATTACTGGTAGCTCCCTTGACAATTATATAAGCTGACAATTTTTTAATAACTTTCCGTCGATTATATTAAATACGATTAAAACTTGACAACGTTGCACTTTTTTGAAGTTAGTAGCAGTGCTCGCCTCTGTTGAGCCACGTAGGCCGGTATTCATAGGGTGCATTCGGGGAGCACGCTATTAGCACAATTATCGTCCAAAACCGTTCGAGGAGACGCTTTGTGGCGCTATGATATACAATGGGGGCATTCAGGAGCGCAACCGCTCACTGAGCGCTCAGTGAGCTCTTGCATCTGATAGGCGTAAATTTTTAGATCTAAAGGAATATCCCAATCAGATGCAACAGCTCACTGAGCGCTCAGTGAGCAGTTGCGCTCCTGAATGCCCACAATGATGACGTCACTCTAAAGGCAGCGTGACGTCATCACTCGCGCTATTTTCGCTATTATTTTCGAGGTGAGGCACGAAATGCTATTGGCGCTTATTCTCTCCTCGAACACTTGATTGCGTATAGGGGCTGCTTTCAGAATACTACAGATAACGAAACGTAACCAATGTCAATTCCAACAATGGACCAAGGACCAAGTGACGTTGAAATTAATCTGTTTGATGAAGAAAATGGAACAAATTATTCTATGAAATTGTCTCCAGAAGATGCTGCGAGTGCAAAGAATGGTAAATAATTGATGATACAGGTTATGTAGGTAGTATTCTATTTGCTGTGTAATTATGATCAAATAAAAGTTGTAGGTAAAATAATGGCATAAAACTCAATAAATAAAGTTAAAATAAAAAACTCGTTTGTTATTCACACTTGGCACTCGCACAACTCGCATCATCGGCCATATTGCAATTTTATTCTAAAGCTGCGTTCGGGGAGTTTGCTATCGATATCGCGCTATTGACTCCCCGAACGTAGTTTATAGCGTTTGCATTTATAGCGTTAATAGCGTCTCCCCGAATGCACCCATAGTCTTCAAGATCGTCTTAAGTAATGTCTTGAGACGCTAATACGGCTCTGTGATTGGTTCATGACATCTTAAGATTGAACTTAAGGCTCCTGGGTCGGGAGCCGAGAACTCCGCGTTGACGGTGGCGACACAGTTGTCAGCGGTAGCCGAGGTAGGAATGAGAACTTTGTCGCACGACTCTTACAGAGTATCGCATGATAAATGGTGCGATTCCGAGCTGAGCACATCCCCCTCCACTTATGCACACAGAGATGCTCTGTCTCCGTGTGATGACTGACGACGCGCGCTCGGCTAAGTTCGGCGCGCCATGCGAGCGAGCGAGAGAGAGAATGTCATTCCCTCCTTCTCGCTCTGACTCTTAAGCTCTGTGTCCACGATGCAAGAAATTGGACCAAGTCGTGGAACCAAGTTTTTGGAACTAGAAATTGAATCGTGTACACTAGTTTTTTTATACCAAGAAATTGGACAAAGTCCTATTATGATAGTGTCCACGATACAAGAACTGTTGCATAAAACTGTAACCAAGTCCTTGATATCGCTATTTTGACTGGAAAGTTGCACGAAAGCAAGCAAAGAGTGAAATGCGACATGTTGCATTTTTTATATTGAAAAACGCTAATTTATGAGGTAAGAACGCTTTAAATTTATAAGTTAGCTCGAGTAATAACAAATTAAAAGTTATTCAACTGTTGTAGCTTGTACAAATGACGGCAAATAAAGAAAACGTTGAGAGAGGTTATGATCGCACTCAATCTGAAAAGTCAGGTAAATATTAATTTTATTATATTTTGATTATATAGAAGTTAAATTATTTTCATAGTTACTAGTAGGTCTATTTATTTTATCCAAATATTTTGTTATATATTATATTTGTATTATCTTACTTTATTATATATATCTATATTTATTATATTATATTATTATATTTATATATCTTATATTATACATTATACTATACATATAATAATTTCAGGATCTGTGGAGTTAACAAAAGAGCAAACCAAGATGTTGGTGTTATTATACCAGCAGCATCCTTGTTTATACGTACAAAAGAGCGAAGATTATCATAATTGAGATAAAAGATTAAAAGCTCTGCAAACAATAGCTCAGCAGCTCCTCGAACTGAGTGGTTGTGTGGTTACCGTAGATATAATAAAGAAAAAAATTGCTAGTTTAAGAACACAATACTTGGAGCAAATTAATAAAATTCAAAAATCTAAATCGAGCGGAGCTGGTGCAGACGACGTATTTAAACCAACTTGGTGACTATTTGAAGAATTAAGTTTCTTGGCACCTCATGTAGCATCCAGAAAAGGCGAATCCTCTGTATCGAAAAGTATTGTCGCAAAATCATATGTTGATACATCTACATCCTCTCAAGAATGCGAAAACGATGAGAATATGGATGACTTACTTTTCACGGATGTACAACAAGTATTGAGACCAAATAACAGCCATAATATATCAAGAAAAGGTAAAATCAAATCCATTATTTATTTGAATATGTATCAAAAATTACTGGTATAAGATAAATTTACGCACTAATCTATTTTATTTTGCAACAAGCCATGACTATAAAGTCTTACTTTACAGATTTTTGTAATTCAACCCCTATCAAGACTACAAATTCTTCAGCAATGACGTCTATTCCACATAATGAAACAGAAGAAATGATCGAAACACAGAGTGTGTATTCTGAAGCTTCCAGTGCGTCAGGTTCGCAGCTCACATCGGGTAAAGGAAGCAAAAGAAAAAAAGTAGAACCAAACAAAAATACTAGCGAAGCATTTTGGACAAACATCAACGCTGCGTTGAAAGACATAAACAAAGATGATCAGGAACAGGAAGATGCTGGTCTTCATCATTGGTTATTATTTTTGAAGTCAGAAATGCAGTGCATAAAGGACAGACGACGTTTACGGAGACTGCAAGTTAATATTTTAAATCTCGTTCACGAAGCTCAGGATATAGACAGTGCTGTGCAAAAATGAAAATAATTAACAATTATTTCAAACTATATCGATTACATTTATTTATTTTTATTTTTACATGTTCAGATTTTAATGTTTCTTCGTTTTTGTCCTCACAGTGCCGCTCACTTATGCCGAAGTTTTTTGTAAAAATGGTATCAAAAAATAAAAAGTATAACTATATTTGAGCTATATGTCTACAATTATTCTGACGACCTAATTATTGTTTCAATATACTTGAGCTGATTCTCATTACTTATATCTCATATCTCATTAATTCATTACTTATATACTTATTATTTATTACTTATTACTGATACACTTACTATTATATAATATACTTATACTAGTTATACTTAATATTATACGTAATATACTTATTATTATTATATACTTATATTATCTATATCTCATTACTCATATTATTGTACCATATTTTCTTGCCAAGAAACCGAACCGACTGTATTAAAATATTGTTTAAACGTTGAACGTACATGAAGAGAATTTCGATTTGGACGAACATTTGTTACATTTAGACTTTGTAACTGATTATTATATGTTGATGAGTCAAAATTGATGTCTTTGACATTTGTTATTCCATTAAATGCTGCTTTACCTATAAAATTATGCAATGCACAGCAAGCTAAAGTTACATTTTGTACTGTCTCAACCGGTAAGTACATTACAGTTTGCAGTACACGAAATCTGTTTGCCAAAATTCCAAAGGCATTTTCTACAACTCTACAACCCCTAGAAAGTCTATAATTGAAAATGCGTTCACTATGCGTCATGTTTCGGAATGGATACGGCTTTAAAATATTGTTGCAAAGAGGAAAAGCAACATCCGCTAGAATAACATATGGCATTGGTTCAGTCATCCCAGGGAGTGGTTTATTTGGTGGAATATTCAGTGGATTTGCAGGACTCTCTAGTAATCGAGATAAATCACTGTCTCGAAAACTCCACCATCACTCACTCGCCCATTTACTCCGACATTTACGTACAGAAACTGGTAATTTGCATCTACTAGTGCCAGAAGAACTATACTGTCAGTTCCTTTATAATTACGGTACATCGACCCTTGGCTCAGAGGAACTTTAAACTGAATATGCTTGCCGTCTAATGCACCGATGCAGTTTGACACATCCCATTGTGTCATATAGTCGTCAGCAACACGATTCCACTCATCTTCTGTATCTGGAGTCTACAATATTATGTGTTTTACGTTAAGTATTAATGATGTATTTTGTACTAGAAAATAAAAATTGCAGTTTAAATAATTACCTTCAAATACTCATCTTTTAGTACCTCGTAGATTACTCTGACCGTTTCAGGTATGATGCGTGATAAGGTACAAGCAGGTATCCTTGTGAATTCTAGACTCCGATATGATTCCCCAGTTGCCAAGTATCGTAGAGTTATAGATAATCTTTGAATCGGCGGAATGCATTGTCGCATAACTGTGTCTTGTCTTTGAATGAATGGAGATACTTTATCCAATAGAATGTTAAATAAACGCGGATCCATCCTGAAGAATGAATTAAAAGACTCAACATCTTCATACAGAAGTTCACTGTGTGCTAAATGAAGAGATCCTCTTAATTGAAGTTGTCTTCGTAGAATCCATTCTCTTGTCCATCATCTCCGTTGTGTTCGTCGTCGCTTTTGTTTTTCTTGTTCTTTTTGCTGCTTTTCATGATGTTCTACAGCCATAGCAATAGTTGCAAGAGTTAACAGCCTTTTTAACTTTTTCATTGGCGTTGAGCTATTCATTCTTCAAAATCGTCACAAGAATCTGCAACTGTATATACGTTATTTTCCAGGACTATAAAACGTATGAGCAAGCAATCCAGTTCGTATTCGAGTTTCACGTATTTAATACTCACCGTGTATCGTTATTTACGTTCGCGCTATGTTCTTGCGGTGTACGCCAGGCTGTACGGCAAGTAGCACGTGATGGCTTACAATCTGAATCAGGCGTTGATACGTTGTCCAGGCGTGGAGCATTAGCAGTCGTGAAACCACATAGGATACCAGTCCCTGTTAGCAATTGCCACGAAACTCCTGAAGACGTCGAATCGTTTCGTTATCGAACATGCGAATTGCGTGGTATGGGAACACTAATCGGAGATGTAACGATTTGCGGGCAATGATGAACGCTCGTGCAGCATTCACCTTCTTCACTTGGAGATGTAGGAAGTGTTCCATGTGCAATATTTCTATATATGTATATACAAAGATATGTTAGAAATCTGATCAAAATACATAACAGATGACGTTATTATGAAAATGTTGCAATAACATTTTTTTTGCATAAATAATTAAAGTAATCATACATACACATCGTTTCGTGAATCATCTTGATTGTCCAAAGAGTCAGAAAAAAAAAAACAGCAATAAATAACCATCTACGCTATTTTGTTCAATAGAACTGGATGAGCTGTTCTTGAGACTGAAACCAGAGTTTGTAATAATTTCAAATGTATTTCTTGATTAATCAAAGATCTTCTTCCTTCTTTCAGGTTACTGGCACCGGGCGGTTAATAGAATCGATTATTTTCATCACAGTTTTCTATTGCAGCGCCATCTGATTCTGTACAAGACCACAGTGCTTGGGCAAAGAACTTGGTTCAATTTCTTTGTCCAATTTCTTGCATCGTGGACACAGAGCTACGGAAGCGCCTATACGCCATAACGTTGGCACCTCGTGTTATAGGGACATGCGCATTAGTTTTTGTCCTAAGGAACGGCACTGTGTATTCCAGGAGGAACGGAACCCTGGGTGCCGTTCCTTTTCGAGATTAAGGTAAATATTGTTAAATTACATTTTGAGTAGATCTTTACATTTTTGGATGGATAAATTTGTTAATTTAACGAAGATCTTGAAATATAAAAATTGTAGGGTAATTAATTGAATTAAATACAAAGTTTTTTAAAGTTAAGGTTAACTTTTTAGGTTAAAACGAAATTGTACACAATATATCCCAGGTAGAATAGAAAGTCATAAAATGTCAAAGTGACCTCAAATGATGTCCAAAGAATGATTAAATTATGATAAAAGGTGAATTTTGTAGTCATATTCTCATCATTTTGACGTCACTTTGACATTATCATGACTTTCTGTTCTACTTAGGATAATCCTTTCTTTTTTGTATTCTAATGTATTAGAAATAGTTGTACATAAAATTATTCTGACTTATTGCTATTTTAAAATAATGAAATGTATACTGAAAATTACTGTAATTTAAATATCAACTTAATCATAACGTGCTTATTATTATTTCTATAGATGGATTCTGTACAATCAAGGAAAATTAAAATTAGATACGGCGAGAAATGTATGAATATA
>JASTWR010002398.1:0-20282 GCA_030770355.1 Harpagoxenus sublaevis
TGAGACACAAAAGGATGGAACGATAAGATTTTGTGTGGATTACCGGGTCGTAAACGCATTGACGGAAAAAGATTCATATCCCCTCCCCAGAATTGACGTAATATTTGATCATCTAGCAGGTAACGTTTGGTTTTGTACTCTAGACTTGAAAAGTGGTTATGGCAAATAAAAATTCGTCCTGAAGACAGAGAGAAAACGGCTTTCTCTTTCGGCAGGGGCTTTGGCAATTCACGGTGATGCCTTTTGGTTTATGTAACGCCCCCGCAACTTTTGAACGTCTCATGGAAAAAGTTTTGCAAGGATTATTATTTGAAATTTGCTTAGTTTATTTAGATGATGTAATAATTTTCGGGAAAAACTTTCGAGGAAATGTTGGAAAATTTAGAAAAAGTGTTTTCACGGTTGCAAAAAGTAAATTTAAAAATCAATCCTAAAAAATGTGTCTTATTTAAAAAAGAAGTAAAGTATTTGGGGCATATAATTTCGGCTAAGGGAGTTGCCACGGATCCTGAGAAGGTCGCTGCCGTGGAGGGATGGCCGGTTCCTCACACAAAGACTTTATTGCGGAGTTTTCTCGGGTTCTGCTCATATTATCGCAAATTTATAAAAGGATTTTCTTCGATTGCCAAGCCTCTTTATGAATTAACGGGAAACCAGATAAAGTTTATCTGGAACGAAGATCATCAGAACTCTTTTGATGAGTTAAAGCGGGTACTGTCCTCTCCTCCAGTGCTTTCTTTTCCGAACGGAGAGGGTGAGTTCATTCTGGATACTGATGCCTCCAATATTGGAATTGGCTCAGTATTATCTCAAAAACAAAACGGGAAGAGAGGGTCATCGCGTATTTTAGCCGCGTGCTGAATAAAGCTGAGCGGAATTATTGTATTACTCGACGTGAACTTTTAGCGATTGTAGATTCTGTAAAGTTTTTTCGCCATTATCTATTAGGATGTGAATTTTTGATCCGTACGGATCACATTTCTTTGCGTTGGCTTATGTCTTTCAGGGATCTGGATGGACAATTGGCTCGGTGGTTGGAGACGCTTCAGCAGTTTCATTTTACAATTGCTTACAGGAAAGGACTGTCTCACGGGAATGCCGACGGGTTGTCGAGGCGTACGTGTGAGTCGTCTGGCTGTGAATATTGTGCCAAAGTGGAAAGAAAGAACTCTGTAACGAGGGCAGGCCATGTCGCTCGGATTACATTAACTGCAGAGGATTTGTCAGAATGGCGTTCTGAACAGAGAGCAGATCCGATTATTTCAATTATACTCCGTGGAAAGGAGGCCGGTGTTCGCCCATCACGAGCTGAGTTGGCTTCGGAAGATATCTCTGCACAGATTTATGGGTCATATTGGGATGCCCTGGTCCTGGAAGACGGCGTACTTTATAAGAGATGGGAAGCTCCAAACCTTAAGTCTAGTTTTCTTCAACTCATCGTTCCAAGGAAATTCGTTAAGGGAATTTTAGAAGAGTTACATGACTCACCGTCTGGAGGACATTTCGGAGTGAACAAAACTCTGGAGAAAATTCGAAAACGGTATTTCTGGGCAACCTGTAAGCAAGATGTGGAAGATTGGTGCAGAACGTGTAAAGTCTGCATTGCTAGGAAGGGCCCGTTAGGTAAGGGGAAATCTCCCCTGCAAATTTATAATGTGGGGGCACCTTTGGAGAGAGTTCAGATGGATATCCTCGGTCCTCTTCCTAGGACTAAACTTGGTAATAAGTTTCTTCTTGTCCTAGTGGACTGTTTTACGAAATGGGTGGAAGCTTTTCCTTTAAAAAACATGAGAGCGAAAACGGTTGCGGAAGTTTTTGTTAATCAGTTTGTTTCCAGGCACGGGGTGCCCACTGAGGTTCATACTGACCAGGGAAGGAACTTTGAGTCGAGACTTTTCTCGGAATTGATGGGGCTTCTTGGGATAAGGAAAACAAGAACAACTGCCTTGCATCCTCAATCTGATGGACAAGTCGAACGCCAACATCAGACTATAACGAATTATTTAGCGAAGTACGTCTCCGAAAACCAAAAAGATTGGGATCGGTGGATCCCTATGTTCCTCCTGGCATATAGATCCTCGAGGCATGAAACAACTGGAATCACCCCCGCAGAATTATACTTCGCACGTGATCTTAGATTACCATCGGATTTATTACGAGGAAATCCTTCTAGACTTCATGGAGAGGTGCCATTGGTTGGAAGTTTCGCTAGAAATCTAAAAGACAAACTGGAGGAGATACATTCTGGTGTACGGGGACAATTAGATTTGAAATCTTCTCGAATGAAAGCACGATACGATCGTGGAGTTCGTCGAATTCTTTTTCAGGAGGGGCAGAGAGTCTGGCTTTTTAATCCTCGGAGGGTGAGAGATAGGGCTCCAAAACTGCAGAGTAATTGGGAGGGTCCTTATTTGGTGATTAAGAAACTTAGCGATGTTGTTTATTGTATACGGAAATCACCCCGACATAGAAGCAAAGTGGTTCATTCAGATAGGTTAGCTGTCTATTCAGAAAGGAAATTGAGCAACATAGGTCTAAATTCGTGAAAAGGGAAATGGGTAGCGCTACTTGTATTGTAATGTTCAATAAAGAGTTATGAGACAATGTGCGAAGTGTTATAATTTAATGTGTAGTGTTGTAACCGTATTTTATTGTTCAATGTTTTTGGTTTCTGTTGTGTTTTATTCGTTTCTGTTTAGTGGAGCGGAGTCCGAGGAAGGCGGTGATCCTTGAGGAGATGTGGGATACCGTGGCAGGACAACGGCCGAAGACTTCTTCGGGAGCAAATTCTTTGTGGATAGGAGACCGCCTGCCCACGGTTTTTGACCCATGGTTTTCCCGTGGGCCATAGGGCGTATGCCGGGCGGGGACTCGGGGAGCCCTGCGGGGCGCAGGGTCCATGGGAAGTTTCCCCCCCCCTTGTCCGAAGATTTGGCGGAACGACGACGTGGGAGGCTGGCGGTGGAGGCGACTACACCGGGAAAGCGGAGCTTCGTGGACGTCCTGGGACCGTCGGAGGGGGGGGAGCCTGGCCAGCTCTCTCCCGAAGAGGTTCTTTGGATCGTTGTGCGGCTACCGGGGACCAGAAAAGGATGGAGTTCGGTAACTCTGGGCAGCAGCTCGAGGAGAACAAGCATCCGGTGCCCTGGAGCTCACGGAAAAGGAGCTGAAACCGCGAAAAACTACCCTCCCGGATTGTCGGGGCGACAATCTTGGAAGAGGGGGGGTAGTGTTACACCCGTGCTGTACGCCCGTGCCGTGCGCTCACGCGGGTCGCTCGCATTAGAAGTTGCGAATCGTCCTTGACGACGGCGTTGTTATTGACATGTATTGATTTATTGATTAATCAATTACGCTCTGGGTTTCCGTCGCGTTCGGACGTGTTGTCCCGAGCTCTGTATACAACGAATCCTGATTAAACAAGTTCCTTTTTATAAATAACGAGCCTATTTATTGCGCGAGTGCCGGAGTGCGCGTCGCGAGTGAGAGTGAAAGAGAGCGATAGAGTGGCTAACGCCCGGCGAGCGTAACAATATATAAATTGTAAAAAATGTAAAAATCAAGTAAAAATCATAATTATTACTAAAAACATCACATAAGGATAAATATTAAATTGAATGTAAATGAATAGAAATTCTTTTAGTATCGTTTAATCTAATAGTAGTTGCAAATATGTTACTGACAAAAAAGGACCCCGCACAAACCTTATGGAAAAATGGTTTCACAATCAGTCAAATTGTCTAAAAGTTGGATATAATTTTCTGATCAAAATCCCAAAGGGCACAACCCTTGAAAATAGATAGATTTTTTGCCATAACTGTTTGAAAACGACAGTTTTATATTTAATATGCTGGAGATGTAAGTATTGATTAGTTTAACATTACACCTGTGGAAATATGTGTGTATGGTGTATGCGAGTGTATGCGTGAGTCTGTACACAAAGTTTGTACGAAGTCCTTTCACAAGAAATATTTAAAGCAACCACTCAAATTATTGAGTTTTTATATCTACTTCTTGATGCATCTAATTCTAAAACTAATTCATTTCGGTACATTTTTTCTTACAGTAGATTTTTTAAATTTAAAACAAAATTTAATATTTATACCGTGTTAATGGAAATCAATTATTCCAAAAAATAGCAAAATGCACTTACACACTCACAAACAAAACTATACTGCACAAAAAGTAAGTAAGATAGAACGCTGCGTGGTGTGTATTTTTAGAACAAATATCTGTCTATCAACACCAACATAACCTTGATCTTCATTTAAATAGCGCGTAAACAAAGAAGTTCAAAAAAATTTTTTTAATTAATCTCTATATAACCATATATTTTGTCTTAAAAACACATAAAATATTAAATATATTAAATTGCCTATTTATTGTCTATTGGCTATTATTTTGTCTCACTTTATATACTTCGAATAAATATTACCTGAAGCCAAAGTAATTGCATCTACAACTATTGGCTGTACATTTTCGCCGTCTGTTGCAATTATCTGCATGGAATGCTTCTCGATCCTTACTTCAGCCAAACAAACCGTACTAAAAGCACTGATTATACGATATCTGTATTTTTTTCCGCTTTCCACCATAAACATTGATAAGGAGACATTTGTGCTTACTCCAGTTAAAGGGTCCTACAAAAATTATTTATATTATTATGAACGTACTTTTTATTTCTGTGAGTACATTCAAAGAATTGAAAAATACGTTGACAAAGCATATATAAAGAATTTCTTAAAACCTTTTGTAAAAAAATTTCAAAAGTTATTTAAATATATACATATATAAGTTACGCTCCACGCGGCACAAGATTTTAACGTCTGAGAATAGTATTAGCAACAATATACACAGGGTACTCCACTAATTCTGTTTACCTTAAATATCTCCGCTATTTCAAGCAATGAGAATAGAGTTATGTGCAAAAGTTGTACAAAATTTTGAAAAAGACATAATACAGATGCAATAGTTTCCTTATAGGAAGCATAGGAGAAAGTTGAAGGTTAGCTTAATCTTCTTAAACGGAATATCCAGTTTTTATGAACAAATTCTTTAGAGTGAAAGGACCCCGCACAAAAGCACGGAAAAAAGCCTTTCGGTCAAATTGGCTTAAACTGTGGGAATGAGTAATTTACGTGATGCTAATCAAAAGTCTCAATGGGCACGAAGTCCGAAAATGGTCAGTTTTCGAGATACGAGGGGTCAAAGTTGGGAATATGGCCAACAGATCTAGCTTACATGGACTACCTACGCACGCATCGACGGCACCCATTGAGACGAAACTTGTTCCGCATTGAGATTGGACGTCCAGAGGATGTGTGTGTGTGTGTGTGTGTGTGTGTGTGTGTGTGTGTGTGTGTGTGTCTAAAGCCCTATGGCGGACAAAAACACAATTATACTATTGTGTGTACTGTACTGTACTTGCTGTACTGTTTGTGTGTTGTTAGATGCATGATAGTATAATCGTGTTTTTGTCCGCCATAGGGCTTTAGACACACATACACACAAACACGCACGCACACACGCATGCACGCAAAGACACCCATACACACACATACACACAGAGACACTTATACACACACATTCAGAGATACACGCGCGCGCGCGCGCGCACACACACACACACACACACACACACATCCTCTGGACAAGTCCCAACTCAATGCGAAACAAGTTTTGTCTCAATGGGTGCCGTTGATGCGTGCGTAGGTAGACCCATGTAAGCTAAATCTGTTAGCCATATTCCCAACTTTTAACCCCTTGTATCTCGAAAACTGGCCATTTTCGGACTTCGCGCCCATTGAGATTTTTGATCAGCATCACATGAACTACTGATTCCCACCGTTTTAGCCAATTTGACCGAAAGGCTTTTTCCCGTGGTTTTGTGCGGGGTCCTTTTGAGAATAAAAGTAATACGAATAAAGTACATTTATCTTAAAACTCATGACTTTTTAGATATATTTGGCTTTGTCTGCTTTTTACTTACATTATAAAACAGTTAAAAACTATGCTTATTACCTTGAATGTAAACAAACAGTAAATAATTACAAATAATAAATTACAAATAGTAAATTCGGAGAAATGGCAATGTTAAATTTTTTGTATTTGTCAGATAATTTTTTATTCAGTGATCAGAAAGTTATTAACATGAAATGTTTATTCAAAGAAAAAATAGATGTCTCTTATTTATACAAAAACTGAGCGAAATTTTACGACACAAGCTTTATGTTGAGCGTTATCCGAACCATACATGTCTTTCACAGCGAATGTTTTGAAATAATAGTTTAAATAAGGACATTCGATAACAATTAAAGTTAAAAGTGGGCTTTAAGAGTACAACATGGTTAAACAGTGCGTAAGTTAACGTTATAATAATCTTTAATTTCTAATAAGACATATAATTATAAATCGGACATTTTTCAGCTTTGCTTTGAGCCATCATCAGCAATGTTTTAACAGTTAAATCAAAATAATCTTACATTCTCCGGCGAGCATAGGTGCCTACACAGAACAAAATATCTAACAGATATCTACTAGATATTTACATATCTATACAATGTCCATATACCCAGCAAACGCAGAATATAACTGCTTCATAGTACAGGAGTAACACATAATCTTTTTCAAAAAGGTAAAAAAAGGCGCCAAGTACACGCGTGGTGTATTTACCTTGAAAAAACCTATATCTTTGTACCTCGAAAAAACCCAAGTAGTAGTCTTTATTTCAAAGAAATTAAAACCCAAGGTGTACATATCACAAAATTGCGTTATCTTATTTAATTAAATTGATTATCTATTAAAAAAAAAAGAAATGATATCTTTAAATTGTGCCAATTAAATATACATTATCTCGAAAAATAACTATTGTACTTTTAAAAAATTAAACCCAAGGGGTAGTAGCTTTATAAAAAAAATAAAAAAAAATAAAATCCGAGGTACGTATCTATATGTATTCCTATTGAAAGAAAAAATTTAATATAAAGTGTGAAAAATTTTAGTTAAAAAAACTGCGCTGCTATTATAGATTTTAAAATATTTGAAAGCAATAAATAACTAATTTAAAATGTTATATTAATAATTACAATGTAAATGTAGAAATACTTTCACACATTAATTTAAAGTAATTTTTCCATTTATATAAATTGTTTCATTAATATATTATTTTGTATAGCAGCGCCAAGAATTTTGAACTAAAATTTTTCACATTTTATATTAATTTTTTCACTTCAATAGAAATACATATACAGGGTGTTCCAGACCTCACGTATAACCCGTTAATGACAGATTCCTGAGATTATTTGGAGGCAAAAATCCTAATGCCAAAATGTCGAGGCTGCTGCAGTATTTGAACGGGAAAGGTTTAAAGTTTACCAATCAGCTTGTCTAAATTTCGCGCGCTCAGGGATGTCGCATATCGAAACGGCTCTTCCACACTTCACTCAACTCGATAGAAATATTTGAAATTATTATTTCTTTTATTTTTTCGTGCATTATTCTCAAGACTGACTTCCTAAATTGTTGTACGAAAACAGGATACATATCGAATTGCAAAGTATTCATGTAAAGCGTGCCACGGACAAATGACATTTAATTCTCATAATCGGTACAAAGTATGATGTGCTGCATAAAATGTCGATTAGGAAAAAAGATATTATTGAGAAAAGAAATACTATAAATACTAACATGTTTGGAAATAATTAAAAAAATTGTTTTATTAATTTTTTTGAAGAAGTACGGTGTTCCAGAATGTATAGACAAATAAATTATAATGTAGTTTAGCGATTGCTGTATCGCGTGCGAGAAACAGACTTTCTAGAGCCCAACAGACAAATTAATGTTGTCGTTGAACGTTGCATTCGTACGATACAGAACGAATAAGTGGTCTTCCAAACTGTGAACGATACATCGGCTGGCATTGAATGGAAACCGATCTTAAATTATTGTAGTCTTGCAATTCTACACATAGCAACTGCAATAAAGATGCGCTAAAAAAAAAACTAAAAACTTAAACTTTTAAACTTAAACTTTTAATAAAAGTTAGCGCATCTTTTTTGCAGTTGCTATGTGTAGAATTGCAAGACTACAATAATTCAACATCGGTTTCCATTCAATGACAACCGATGTATCGTTCACAGTTTGGAAGACTACTTCTTCGTTCTGTATCGTACGAATGCAACGTTCAACGACAACATTAATTTGTCTGTTGGGCTCTAGAAAGTCTGTTTCTCGCACGCAAAACAGCAATAGCAAAACTACATTATAATTTATTTGTCTACATTCTGGAAAACGTACTTTTTCAAAAAAATTAATAAAACAATTTTTTAAATTATTTCCAAACATGTTAGTATTTATAGTATTTTTTTTCTCAATAATATCTTTTTTTCTAATCGACATTTTATGCAGCACATCATACTTTGTACCGATTATGAGAATTAAATGTCATTTGTCCGCGGCACGCTTTACATGAATACTTTACAATTCGACATGTATCCTGATTTCGTACAACAATTTAGGAAGTCAGTCTTGAGAATAGTGCACGAAAAAATAAAAGAAATAATAATTTCAAATATTTCTATCGAGTTGAGTGAAGTGTGGAAGAGCCGTTTCGATATACGACATCCCTGAGCGCGCGAAATTTAGACAAGCTGATTGGTAAACTTTAAACCTTTCCCGTTCAAATACTGTAGCAGCCTCGACATTTTGGCATTAGGATTTTTGTCTCCAAATAATCTTAGGAATCTGTCATTAACGGGTTATACGTGAGGTCTGGAACACCCTGTAGATACGTACCACTTGGATTTTATTCCTCCTTTTGTTTTATAAAGACTAGACATCACAGACGCGCGCTTCGCGCGCGCTATTTACCTTTAATGTTATACTGTTACTATTACAGCATTACACTATTAACTATTAACCCCTTGATGCACACAACTGTCAAAATATACAATGACAGCCGCTCACGAAGTAAGCGCAGCAAGAGAACTAATCAGCATCGCGGAAAAGAGGCCGCAACACTTCGATACGACTTCGATACATTCGAGATTTAGTTAACATGTCTTTTTTAGAAGGGGATACTATCCATTGGGTTTAATTTTTTTAAAGTACAATAGTTATTTTATGAGATAATATATATTTAACAAAAATCTTTATTAAACGACGCAATTGGCAAGTGACAAATTGAATATATATTTAATTGGCACAATTTAAAGATATCATTTCTTTTCTTATAATAGATAATTATTTATCTGAGTCGAGCGTAGCTTAGCACCGGTTTTCTATGATAGAGGTCTCGCGTTCGATTCCCGGTAGAACCTAGAAATTTTCGCTCGTGCTCCCTCTTAAAAGGCAATGGCAAACCACTGAGAGTATTCTTGCCAAGAAAAGCCTCTCGATTTAGCTCTTTGGAATCGGCGTAAAACAGTAGGTCCCATATGCCTGTAGTATCATGATCAGCGTGCGCGCTACAGGCACATGAGTGAGGCTCATTATGCGCTGACAAGCGCTATGGACTGGAGATGATGAATAGATAATCACTTGGATTGAATAAGGTAACTCAATTTTGTGATATGTATGGTCATGGTCAAGAAGGTTGTCCGACTTTTTTTTATAAGTTTTGGAACGCACTGTGTCATGTGAGAGTTGATGGTCCCTGCTCACGGCCATAACCTAAAGTTTCGCAGTGACACATTATTGGAGCAGACGGACAATCTATACAAGGTGTCAGAAAAGTTTGGAATACCAGAAAAAGTAAGCACGTGAATTTTGACGTAAGGAACAAAGCCCGTCATAAAGAGGAAAAAAGAGAAGAGGAATATGAGCAGAGTGGTAAGTAAAATGACCAGTGACCAATATTAGAAAAGAAATGTAAGAAATGTAATAATATACCCATAAGAAAGTACAAATAAGCATTTTAATATACCTGTAAGAAATAAATTTATTGAAGTATAATTTGTTTAAACTAATAGATAGAATATGATAAAAGCACATTAGATTTCATTCAATTTCAATATAAATTAATAAAAGTCTTGTTAATATTAATTGAATTAAATTGAATGTAATGTAATCCTATCTGTTATGTCAAACAGTATATTTTATTACAATTGAAAAAATAATATGCATGAATATTACAGAGAGAACAGTGGTTCGAGACGTGGAAGAAAGCTTTTATAGTCAACGATGGACGCACACAGGTATGATGATAATTAATGTCTAAAACAACATTTTTACACAACACTAATGAAGAATTTGTTAGCATAATTAAGAATTGAGAGATTAAATTAAATTAAAATAACTTCAATTAAATTGTTATGTCTGCTTGTAGGTAAAAGGGGGGAGGGGCAGCGTTGAACAGAGGTGAAAGAAGAATACTTACTGGGAATCTGTGGGAAAGTTGAAGAAAACGATAAGTTTAATATTATATATATGTATATATAATAATTTAAACACGATGAGATACATTTACTTCGCCAGTGTAGAAATAACCAAATTAAATTTCTTAATCGACGAAACTGGCAATCACTTCTGACAATCGTCAGGATACTTTAGACCGAGATCCGGTCCTTCTATCTAAGCGCTTAAATTTAAGCAACTTAAATTAAGATGGAGAAATTCCCTTTTCCTTCTCTTGATTAAATCGATATCGATTTAATATTAAAATCACTGTAAAAACTTATTGCGAAAAATATTACCCCAGCCAGGGTTCGAACCTGGAATCTCCCGCATTCCGTTCGGGTGTCTTAACCAATTTGACTACCGGGGCATGTGGTAATATTTATCGCAATAGTACATCTAAACAATCATAAGATGGAACACCGATATTTACGTCGAAGGTGTATATTCAAACACGATGAGATACATTTACTTCGCCAGTGTATAAATAACCAAATTAAATTTCTTAAATCCTGACAATTGTCAGAAGTGATTGCCAGTTTCGTCGATTAAGAAATTTAATTTGGTTATTTATACACTGGCGAAGTAAATGTATCTCATCGTGTTTGAATATACACCTTCGACGTAAATATCGGTGTTCCATCTTATGATTGTTTAGATGTACTATTGCGATAAATATTACCACATGCCCCGGTAGTCGAATTGGTTAAGACACCCGAACGGAATGCGGGAGATTCCAGGTTCGAACCCTGGCTGGGGTAATATTTTTCGCAATAAGTTTTTACAGGGATTTTAATATTAAATCGATATCGATTTAATCAAGGGAAGGGAAAGGGAATTTCTCCATCTTAATTTAAGTTGCTTAAATTTAAGCGCTTAGATAGAAGGACCGGATCTCGGTCTAAAGTATCCTGACAATTGTAAGAAGTGATTGCCAGTTTCGTCGATTAAGAAATTTAATTTGATAATAATTTAATATTATATATGTATATGTATTGTCACGGCTTTTTCGGCCGGATCAAAGGGACGCTAAGAGAGTCGGGTGGTAGGCCTCTCGGAATAGTCCCTCGCGCGAGTCAGGCGGTTATCCACTAAATCGGTTGGGCGCCAGACGCGAATCTCTCGCGTCCACTAATTATTCGGGAATCTCGAACGCGAACTCGCGAAAACCATAGCCTGTCGCACGAGGGGCCAGCCGGCTCGACCTAACGGCAGAGGGGCAGGGTAGAGGCAGGGCAACGCGGGTCGTGGCACAAACACAAAAAAATTCCACATAAAAGGCCGTACGTTTAATGAACAATAAGTCTCGTTTATTAGAAAGAAAATGAATAGTCGAAGTATTAGCAATTGAACAATGTAAAAGTAGCAGTTTGATTTATTTAAATAAATAGTGTCTCAGTTATTCGAAGAAGGAAAAGTAATCAGATTATTAAATTTGAAACAGCGTGTAATTAACGGTTTTGATCGGTCCGGTTGAACAATAATTTCGCGGGAGAGAATATTACAAAGAGTCAGAGTTTATTATAGCAAGCGGTCGTCCCGGCAGGGAAATATCAGTCAGACAATAACAAAAGAAATAAGCGAACGTCGGTTGGTATCGCTCGAAAACAAGGGCTGACCGGGGAAAGTATCGCAGCTGAAAGCTAAACCGAACCGTGAATAGCTTGAATATAATCGGTAAAGACCACAAGCAAATAATAACGCGGTATAGGAAACGTAAATTTGAGCGTTATACCATACGGAGAAATTAACAATATAATTTTGAATTCTATAATCCGACAAACAGGCTTGTCGCGAGAACAAACTTAACTCTAATTAATTTGCAAAACAGACTTATCGCGGCGACAAAACGTGAATCTAAGTAGCCGATACTCAGGCTTATCGCGAAAACAAAACGCAGATCTAATTGACTCGACAAGCAGACTTTTCGCAGACGCAAAACTTAAATCTAACTTATTACTAACATCGCCAAAATAGAAATATTATCGCGAGAAGGGAATCGACGGAGTTTTCACGCTACAAGTGACGAGCGGCGCCCCGCTGGGCGCACTGGAATTCTCTCGCAAACAACACAAAA
Source organism: Harpagoxenus sublaevis (assembly GCA_030770355.1). Classification (NCBI taxonomy): domain Eukaryota; kingdom Metazoa; phylum Arthropoda; class Insecta; order Hymenoptera; family Formicidae; genus Harpagoxenus; species Harpagoxenus sublaevis. Next base: position 12,470 of record JASTWR010002398.1, read on the forward strand.
ACTTACGGTGACGCGAAGATCCTCGGTCGACCGCTCGCACGAACGTAGGAGCGCTAACGCGATACGGAAGCTACTCGCGACACCCCTTTTGCAATTAACAACACGATAAATGACTCGAATTACACAACTAACAATCGCAGCTCGCAGATCACGAATAACGGCGCTCCGATGGTCTCTACGCGGTACGCGGGCAGATACCCCGAAGGGCCACTCTCCGGCGGTACGCGACAAGGGAGCGCCCGTGCGACTCCCCGAGAACACCTGACAACGCTCGTTAAGACGCGAAATCTCACCGCACTCCACGAAACGTGAAACTCTAAGTTATACGGGGTGTCACGATATCCGCGGCCTCGATGGCCGCCGCCCGATCTCGCGCCCCCGCGGTCGCGATCCCCAGGAGGCCGAATTACGCGATAGATTGCGCCCCAAAAACCTCCGGCACACGGTTCTACCGTCGCGAGGCCCCTCGCGTCCGCCACCGACCGCCTACACCAAAAGCGAATACTCGCGAAACTCGGTCGCGAGCCGAATAACCGCGAGACTTTAATTGCGCCGTTTCTGGCGACTTTTTTCCGCCGCGTTCGGCGTACGTCGCGTCCGATGATTTTCACTAACACTAAACCAAACACCAAACCAAATTGCTCGAAAAAGTACGCGTTCGCGATACGCGATATCCCGAAAGACGGCGGTCGGGGCGAGACGAACACGGCACTCGCGGTTTCCCGTGGCCGTTCACACACTAATTTCGGCTAGGGCAACCTCACCGGATCCGCTATCCCCTCGTCGACACCGTCGGGTCCTGGTCCCAGGGCGCCGGGTAGATCGGCTTTCTTAGCGGCACACAAACTTGATCGCGATATTTAAGTAAATTGCGCGAGACGACTTTACGCCTTGGCGGACGACCCAGAAAAGATCGAGCGATCCGCTCGATGGAAAATCGAGAGCGCACCCCTCCATGGGGTTGCGCGGTAATCAGGCGCGGCGTCGCGATCAATCGTGGCCGACGTACGGCGGATCACGCGCGGGTATTCGACAATTTTCGGCGGGGTCCTTCAAACGCTGTTCGGCGTCCCTTCGCCTGGCGGATTCCGTCGCCCGGTGGTTTGTTCTCTCGGGTGGGGTTCCCTTTGTTGGCCGGTTTCTTCGCGGACCGGGGGACGCTGGCCAGGCGCCCCCGGCCCCCTTAGAGGTCCGGGATCGTTCCGGGAAGCCCTCCGGTGATCTCGTGGTGCCACGCATGTCCGCCCCGCGCCCCGTGGTCGGATCACTCGCCCGTCTCGTGACGTCCTCGGGCCGCCTCTCCCGTCGCCGCCGGTCCCGCTCCAGTTGTCGTCTTCCTTGTCCATCGTTGAGACGCGGTGCCTCGGTGAGGTGCCGCGTTTTCATACAAAAAATAGGAAATAAATACGCGCAAATGCTCCATTTCGGAGGCTCCCTGGAGATTCCGCGATTGCTCTCTTGGATCGTCCGCGGGCGCGAACCCGCGCCCTGTGACGGCGGCGAGGCGTTGCCACGCGTGGCGAACCGTCACGTCACAGTATATATAATAATTTAATATTATGTATATGTATTGTCACGGCTTTTTTTTTTGCCGGATCAAAGGGACGCTAAGAGAGTCGGGTGATAGGCATCTCGGGATAATCCCTCGCGTGAGTCAGGCGGTTCGCAACTAAATTTGTTGGGCGCAAGACGCGATATTCTCGCGTCTACTAATTATTCGACAATCTCTAACGCAAACTCGCGAAAACCATAGCCTGTCACGCGAGGGGCCAGCCGGCTCGACCTAACGGCAGAGTGGCAGGGTAGAGGCAGGGCAGCGCGGGTCGTGACACAAACACAAAAAAGTTACACTTAAAAGGCCGTACGTTTAATGAACTATAAATCTCGTTTGTCAGAAAATAAATGATCGGAGTAATAGCGATTAAACAATGAAAAAAAAATATAACAAGTGGATTTATTTAAAGGAACGTTGTCTTGTTAAGGACAGTAATCAGACTATTAAAGTTCAAACAGCGTGTAGTTAACGGTTTTGACCGGTCCGGGTGAACCATAATTTCGCGGGAGAGAATATTACAAAGAGTTAGAGTGTATTAGGGCAAGCGGTCGTCCCGGCCGGAAAATATCAGTCAGACAATGATAAAGGCAATAAGCAAACGCCGGTTGGAATCGTTCGAAAACACGGGTTGACCGGGGAAAATATCGCAGGTAAAGGTTAAACAGAACCGTGAATAGTTTGAATAGAATCGCCAAAAACCACTAGTAAATAATACGCGGTATAAGAAACGTAAATTCGAGCGCTATAATATACGGAGTAATTGACAATATAATATTCGAATCTACAATCCGACAAACAGGCTTGTTGCGAGAACAAACTTAATTCTAATTAACTCGAGAAACCATCTGATTGCGGCAACGAAACGTGAATCTAAGTAGCCAACACTTAGGCTTATCGCGGAAACAAAACGCAGATCTAATTGATTCGACAGGCAGACTTTTCGCAGAAACAAGACTTAAATCTAACTTATAACTAACATCGCCAACACAGAGATATGATCGCAAGAAGGGAATCGACGGAGTTTTCACGCTACAAATAACGGGTGACGCCCCGCTGGGCGCACTGGAATTCACTCGTAAACAACGCGAAAACTTACTTACGGCGACGCGAAGATCCGGTCGACCGTCGCACGAGCGCAGGTGCGCTAACGCGATGCAAAAATCACTCTCGACACTCTTATCACAATTGACGCAACACGAACGAATAATCGGAAAACAACTCGACACTTACGCGGCGATCAAACAATTATAACTCGCAAATCGCTAACGATGACGTCGCGATGGTCTCTACGCAATACGCGGGCATGTACCCCGCAGGGCCACTCTCCGGCGATACGCGATAAAGGAGCGCCTACGCGACTTTCGGAGAACAATAGAACAACTTTTGTCACTACGCGAAACTCGATATCCGACACAAGAACGCAAGACTCTATTCCCATCGGGTGTCGCGATACTCACGGTCGCGATCCCCAGGAGGCCGAATTACGCGATAAATTGCGCCCCAAAAACCTCCGGCGCACGGTTCTGTCGTCGCGAGGCCCCTCACGTCCGCCGCCGGCCGCCTACACCAAGAACGGATGCTCGCAAAACTTGGTCGCGAGCCGAATAATCGCGAGACTCTAGTTGCGCCTTTTCTGGCGACTTCGTGTTCCGCCGCGTCCGGCGTACGTCGCGTCCGACGATTTCACTAACGCTAACACCAAACCAAAGAATTCGGAAAGCACGCGTTTGCGATACGCGATATCCCGAAGGACGGCGGACGGGGCAAAACGAATACAGCACTCGCGGCTTTTCCGTGGCCGTTCACACGCTATTTTCTGGCTAGGGCAACCTCACCGGATTCGCTGACCCCTCGGGGGTGCCGTTGATCTTGGTCCCAGGGCGCCGGGGATAGTTCCTCCTTTCTCGGCAAGTAGGTAGTCTATGACAGTTCTAACCCAGATGCCAGATGTGGGACGAGGTGCATGGCAGGGGGTTCCATGTAGTACTTAGAGGGACTCATAGATGGCGTTCGCGACCAAGATCACGGTCGATAATATCGATCGAGGTCACGCGATCTCTTTTACCATCTAAACTAGTCACGTGGTCTTTTTTTACCATCCGAATTAGTCCGATGGTACATACGATTGCTAACTGTACGTAGATAACATACCGAACAAGATTTAATAAGTTGTTTATTGATTATACATATCGACCGCGATGTTAGTCGCAAGCGTGCCCTATGAGGTGTTCTCTATGCCAGGTGGTGGGGGGTGTGGGGGCCCGTGGGGCAAGATTCCGCAGGGGGATTGTGCAATTGCGTTGATAGGTCCGCGTTGGAGAGGTAGGGGGAGGGGGAATTTAGGCGCGCTCGTCGGGACATAGTGTAATATTTAAAATAACCTAAAGGTGTTCAGCTATAATTTATAACATTGACGATTGTGACGTTGATTTGTCTTTTTTCTTTTCTTTTTTCTGTGGAGATCGCTTTGTCGAGGGCTTCGTGTTCGAACATGTTTCACGACGCCACTTTGGAGTTGTAACGTCACGTACTACGTTTTTTTTTCTCGCTCGACTCATTTCCCTTCGCGTTCTCGAACTTTCCTCCTCCTTTTCGGTATTTTAATATTTTAAATAATTAAATCATTTTACTAGTTCTTTAAATTTATAGTTTAAGAAAGAGACATTATCGCAACGCATAATTTAAACAAGGAATAAAGGAGAAGAAGGTGGAAGGAGAAAATAATTTAAACATGTTTACCGTGTTATTGTACATTTATTCGTGTTGTACATTTATTCATGTTAAATCTTCTTTACAAGATATGTGTGTTGCGAGGTTTATTAAAACTGAAAAAAAAAAAAATACAATTAAGTATGTAAAAATGTATGCACAATTATATATGTATATACGCAAAATTTTAGTACTCACTCAATGTGCCGGTTCTTCCACGATTTGTTTCCAGTGTCCATCTTATAAAAATTCTAATTCTCCCAAATCCAATGATGCTCCAATGTCCGATGTTTAGGACACCATTTGTACATGCGGCTGGCTAATTGCGATCAATCTACTTGATTAACGTCTTGACCCACATCTTGGTTTTTATCCACATTCGCGTACTCGCGATCCAAAAAACATTTCGGTTTTGGTGGTTCGGACGGTGGTTTGCGTTGAATGTTATACACAGAATCATCGCTTAAAGATTTAGTTGAATACACTGTGTTGAAAAAATAATCTTGAACTACAGCACAGCATGTCTCAATATCAAGAGAAACGTATTCCAAACACATATCTCGTATATCTGTAATATCACAGGTCTGTAATACTTGATGTTTAGGACACCACTTGTTAGTTCGAGTAAGCACGTTTCGAAATCCAAGTTCTCGATCGCGAAGATTATGCACAATCGATAAACAATAATGTTTAGCCATTCCCGCGTTGTCCATATTTAACAGTTACAGCGTGCTCGAATTTTTTCAAAACTCGATACGACGAGAACATATCTAACTAACGTCCGTGCTCGCCGGAAAAACTAACTAAAATGCTGTAGATTTTATTTACCAAGGTTGAATTTTCTTGGAAAATTCTGGAAGCTTTCTTGGAAAATTCTGGAAGCTTTTGTCGAGGGCTGCATGTCGGGACATGTTACATTGCACTATTTGTGCCAACATTTTTGGAACATAGGTACATATAAAACAGCAGGGTATGGCGCGACTGATACCCGTCATGGTTTTTCTATTTCAAGAAATAACCCTTCATATCTTCGCGGCTGTAAGAAAAAAGCGTTATAGGATTGAGCGCCGATGACAGGCCGCTATAATTTATGACCAAGTATCGTGACGCCGAGATGTTGTCTTTACTTTATTTTTTGTGAAGAGCTTTTTATCTGGGCTACGTGTCCGGATATGGTATATTGCACTATTTGTACCAACATTTTGGAACATAGGTACATACAAAACAGCAGGGTATGGCGCGACTGATACCCGTCATGGTTTTTCTATTTCAAAAAATAACATCTTCGCGGCTGTAGGAAAAAAGCGTTATAGAATTGAGCGCCGATAACAGGCCGCTATAATTTATGACCAAGTATCGTGACGCCAAGATGTCTTCACTTTATTTTTTGTGAAGAACCTTTTATCTGGGCTACGTGTCCGGATATGGTATATTGCACCATTTTTGTGTCAAAATTTTTTAGAAACATATCCAGATTCAAATTTTAAGGGATGTTACTTCTCTTTACGATGCTCTTGGAAAGAGAGAGAAAAAGCGATAGACGAAAATGTATAAAAATGGAGAACTAAGGGCGTCAAAACCACAGAATGTGATTTGAAATGCAGCGCATCGGTCGAAAAAAAATGTATCAGTCGAGAAAAAATCTAACAGCAGGAAAGTGTGACGTGATTTAAAAATAGTGTGAAAAAGACATTTATCAATATTTTCTGTCATATTTTCTAATCGCAGGGTCATTGTAAAAGAAGGTAAAAGAGAAATTAAAATAATATTTAATTTTTGTATGAGTTTAAAAAACGTTCTTGAAATTTACATATAGAAATGCGTCCACCAATTAAACCTGTGCCGCGTAGACTATTGGATGGAGTTCGCCCTCAAACCACCCTGAATGCTACGGCACGCTTCTACAATGCATTTGCGTCATTGGATTGCAGCCATGTTACGTGCGATTACAGTCCCCACGCGTGCGGCTGTGTGAACGATGTTTTGAGCGTCGAGAACGGCCACGCGGTTTTACAAGGAAAGTGCGGTGGCACTCAATTTCATCTGCGTTATTTGACACACCCATTGGTGCGAAGACTGAGTGCATCGGCTGTGGGGAGGTGTTGATGCGTGCGAGATTGGCACGTGGGTGTCGTCAATGTATAGCGACATATTTAGACCATGAGGAAATGTTTGCAAGAGCGGAGATATTGCAAAAAAATTGGGAGAAAGAAATAAGTAATAGGCATTAAGAAAGCGTTTAGGGAGAAAGAAAATAAGTAATAGGCATTAAGAAAGCGTTAATTTTATTTTATTATTAATTTCTAGAGGTGTAAAAGAATATATTAATATTTTCTATATACATATATCAGATTAATCTGAAAGGCTTGTATAGCTTTAAATCACTGAATCTTTCATAATCTTGATTTTTAATGATAGTGTTTGCTAACCACATAATTTTATAAAATATTTAATTAAAATACATGTATATTATGGTAAAAATTTCAAATTTATTTTTTTTTTGTTTACCATTCCTCCCATCTTATATCATTCAGAAATTGCGATAATATTTTTTTAATTATAATTCAGTTGTTAAAAATTAATAATTATTAAAATATTTTAATATAATTTTAATAATTTTAATAATTATTTACTTTCTTTGATGTATATTATACTTATTACACTTAATCTACATCCTGCGAATTATCGGTTATCATTTTTTAATAATTGTACTAAATTATTTTGCTAATATTAATACTTAATCTTACTACTAGGGAAGGAAAGCAGGAAGACAAATACATTAATAGAGTTACGTACATTTTTACAAAAATTTATTTTCATATGTTTTACATATAAGAAACGAAATAAAAACAATTTAAAAATTGTATTTTTTAATTTTTACCACACTGTGGACTCACAAAATAACAGGAATCGAAGAAAACGAATGTTCTTATAAAAATATCTTATACATCGTATTATGTATAAATCTGCAACATATAATATAACATTTTTTATTTTAATCTTAAAAATATTACATTTTTCTCCGCTCACCACATCGCTATCGCTATCATCTCGCATTCTATCCCACTCTTTACAATACTCCATCCATCCATTCCTCTCCCACTCTCATCCTTTTCACCACCATGCTAACGTACATCACCCAGTCTTAAGGCATCACGCAAAAGTTCATCCACAGCATAAGCTAATAGTTCACAATCTATGACAGAGGTTTTATTACAAACTTCACGCAAGATTTTGACAGCATTGTCTCTCTCAGCACCAAATAAACTACTTTGCAAACTATAAACAAATAGATCAAACCTCTCATTTACCTCATGCGTACTTTGACACAGCTTCAAATATTCATGCTCGACACAATGTTCGAGCTCAAATAAAAACAGTACGGTTGACGGTTTCATGTACAAGCATGTGTCGCGTAACGTAAGTTTCACAATATTTTTACTGCGCATTTTAACGAGTTCCATTTTTAGTTCTTGCTATAAACGGTCGGACGACAAAGAACGACTATTGAAGGACAATAAACAGAAATAAACGGCTATCAAACCACCA
>JASTWR010002399.1:0-20268 GCA_030770355.1 Harpagoxenus sublaevis
GTAACACATTTTTATATTTATGAATAGCGCCGTACGTTAATCTAAAGGTTATTCTACATAGAGGTTGTAAGATGTAAGCAGTAAGCTATTGACTAATGGGATTTTTACAATTCAAAAATAATCGACTGTGGTTGGTCAATAGCTTACTGCTTACATCTTACAACCTCTATGTAGAATAACCGGTAATACTGAAGGAGAGGGGTTTCCTCTCCGATTTCGATGAAATTAAGCTTAATCGATTCGTTTTTGCATAAAACGAAAGAATCTGGCAGAAAAAAGCGTCGCTCTGCCCCGCGAAGCGAGATATTAACTGTTGAAGTTGACGACTATCAGGTTATGAAACCTGTCATACCGACGAGATGTAGCGACTACGGATATGCCCCGCGACCACATGCGCATGCTCCGTGGCTGCACGCGCATACAAAAGTGCGCGAATTTAAAACCTATGTATACTTAATTATAATGCATATCGCTTGACTTTCGATGATGAATATGCGTAGTCACATGGTGTACACACACACACACACGCGCGGGGTGGTGCAAGGGGGGGCCTTCGGCCCCCCCTCCCGCACCCCCTCCGCCGGTAGACAGGGTGGACCTCGCTTTACAACTTAGCATGTACTTTGTAAGTTGTAAAGCGAGGTCCACCCTGCCTACCGGCGGAGGGGGTGCGGGAGGGGGGCCGAAGGCCCCCCTTGCACCCCCCCGCGCGTGTGTGTGGTGTGTGTGTGTACACCATGTGACTGCGTATATTCATCATCGAAAGTCAAGCGATATCAACTTTCGAATTACGTTATTTTTCTTACTTACCAATCAGACAGGTGTCACGTGACCTATTTTGTCCTTTTCTGTGCGCCTACGGAACATGCGTATGCAGCTGCGGGGAGCGCGGGGCATGGTCACAGTCGCTACATCTCGTTGGTATGACAGGTTTCATAACCTGATAGTCGTCAACTTTAACAGTTAATATTTCGCTTCGCGGGGCAGAGCGACGCTTTTTTCTGCCAGATTCGTGTTTTACGTGCCAAAATACACAAGATTGTGAAGTTTTAGCCAAATCGGAGAGGAAGCCCCTCTCCTTCAGTATTACCGAATAAGGTCCATATATTTAGCCCCTCATCTACAGCAATTTACAAAAACATTAATATATTTGGAATGTACATCGTTTGTACATGAATGTACTTTGTTTTTTAGTGTTTGTACATCTTTGGTTAATTTAAAAAAAAATAAAAAAGTTTTACTAACAATACCTCTAAAAGTTAGCCCCTCATTATTTCAAAAATAATGATAAATCAAAGTTTATTGTGCTTCATCGTTTGTACATCGTTTGTACATTCTTAGTAATTGATTTACTTTTCATTTAAATATTTCTTTTTTTGTTTAAAATATAAATAAACAATTTTTATTCGAATTCGGCGGGTAAATCTTCTAGGTGGTCAAGACCACATAGTAGCCAACTGTTAAGACGAAAAAATCGTTTTGCAAAGGCCTCCACACATACTTTTCCGTAACAGTAAGTAAGGTTTCGATCAATCGCGTTGCTCGATTCGGCCGGTTACGGTTAAGGCCGCAGCACAGACTTCTGCATAGGTGCATAAACATATGCATAAGGGATTATATTGGTCCATTTCCTTATGCACACATATATATGGGCCAATCAAATCCTTATGCTTATGTTTATGCATTTATGCAGAAGTATGTGCTGCGGCCTTTACGGACGGCCGAATTGAGCAACGCAATTGGTCGAAATTTTACTGTTACTCTCGCTGCATTCCGATATTCACTGCAAGAACTGTAAGCATCGCTCCATCTTCGTTTGATATGCGATGTGCAACGAAGACAGGGTAATTATGCAGTAATACGGACCACCCTCCGATGACCTTGACCTTGACATATGTTGTCAAGGTCATAACCCTGAGTGACCTTCAAAAGTTTTTAGCCATCGCTCGTTGTTTGTTAAAAAGTTATTAACAAAAAAGTTTGACAAATATAGCAGTTATTTTGAGTATTAAAAGGCATAAACGACCTTGACCTTGACATATGTTGTCAAGATCACCCTCTTGAGTAACCTTCAGAAGGTTTTAGCTGCCGGTAATTGTTTATTAAAAAGTTATAAACAAAAAAAGTTTGGTGGGAAAAATTATTTAAAGCAGTGAATTGTTGGTATATTGAAAGGAAAGTTATTTAAAGCAGAGAATTGTTGTTATATTGAAAAGTATATACACAATTTTATGTATTAGAAAGCGTGAATACAAATATTCTCTACTTTAATCATGGCAAAAGCATGTTAAAGCTTTGTTAAAGCAAATAATAGTTGGTTATTGACAAAACCTATAGGTCAGTGACGCGCTTTACAAGTATGTGTTTTCTAAGTTGAAGCACATACAAAGCACATACTTGTAAAGCGCGTCACTAACCTATAGGTTAGTGGCGCGCTTTACAAGTATGTGCTTTCTAAGTTGAAGCACATACAAAGCACACACACTTGTAAAGCGCGCCACTAACCTATAGGTTAGTGACGCGCTTTACAAATATGTGCTTTGTAAGTTGAAGAACATACTCTCTATTCTCTGCTTTAACGAAAAGACTGTTCAATATATCAACAATTCGCTGCTTTAAATGAAATTCCTTCGTTCATACATGTATTATTTCCACATACATATTAGTCGTTCATGTCTTGTAGTGCTCAAAATAACTGCTATATTTGTCAAACTTTTTTTGTTAATAACTTTTTAACAAACAACGAGCGACGGCTAAAAACTTTTAAAGGTCACTCAGGGTCATGACCTTGACAAAATATGTCAGGGTCAAGGTCATCGGAGGGTGGTCCGTATTACTGCATAATTACCGAAGACAGAATGATGCTTACAGTACTTGCAGTGAATATCGGAATGCAGCCTCTGTTACGGAAATGTGTGTGTGGAGGCCTTTATACTTCATGTAATTGCTCACTTACGCAATTGTTTACATAAGTTAAATGTATACCCAGACAAAACTTGCATAGGCGCATAAACATATGCATAAAGGTGCCTTTTCATGCAGCGAATGATTTTTAGCGAGTAGCGAATAATTCGCTGCGAAGTATACTCTGTCCAACGAGAGACTGCTGTTAGATCGGACGAAAACTTGTCCGTCTCGCGCAGGTCTCCCCCCACGAAACGTCTGTTTACGTATACGATACGCCACGCTCTGGGAATTTTACCCCCACTTTGCCCGCCTATGCGCAGAACAAAAGCAGTCTCTCGTTGGACGGAGTATAGTAACAAAATTTTTTAAAATCTTTATGCAATATATATGCAATGCGAACACATGCAAAGTACTTATTTAAATTGAATTATACGTATAATTCAATTTAAATACTTTGCATGTGTTCGCATTGCATATTGCATGAAAATTTTAAAAAATTTTGTTACTACTTTGCAGCGAATTATTCGCTACTCGCTAAAAATCGTTCGCAGCGAAAAATTTGCTGCATGAAAAGGCACTTTTATGCATATGTTTATGCGCCTTAATCGTAACCGGTCGAATCGAGCAACGCGATTGGTCGAAACCTTACTTACTGTTACGGAAAAGTATGTGTGGAGGCCTTTACAAAGCGATTTGTTCGTCTTAACAGTTGGCTACTATGTGGTCTTGACCACCTAGAAGATTTACCCGCCGAATTCGAATAAAAATTGTTTATTTATATTTTAAACAAAAAAAGAAATATTTAAATGAAAAGTAAATCAATTACTAAGAATGTACAAACGATGTACAAACGATTAGGCACAATAAACTTTGATTTATCATTATTTTTGAAATAATGAGGGGCTAACTTTTAGAGGTATTGTTAGTAAAACTTTTTTATTTTTTTTTAAATTAACCAAGGATGTACAAACACTAAAAAACAAAGTACATTCATGTACAAACGATGTACATTCCGAATATATTAATGTTTTTGTAAATTGCTGTAGATGAGGGGCTAAATATATGGACCTCCTTATCCGGACGAAAGGTGGATCTACCACGACTCACTCGATAATGCTTTTACTTGTTTATCGGTAGCCACTCGGTTTAACCGTTACCCACCGAAAAGGATAACTGATCGACAATTCTTTCGTAGTCGATTTAAATTAAAATTCTCCTTTCTTGTTTCAAGTTTCCTCTGGATGCTGAATGGACCCCGCTATAAAAAGATTATTGTCGTCTGAGAATCCCGCAAGATGGAAGTAACTCAGTGGGAACTAAATGTAAAAGATTATTATCATTTGAGAATCCCGCACGGTATATGCAAGTAACTCGGCGGCAGCTAAATGTAAGAGATTATTATCATTTGAGAATCCCGCAAGATATATGCAAGTAACTCGGCGGCAGCTAAATGTAAAAGATTATTATCATCCGAGAATACCGCAAGATGCAGGTAACTCGGCGGCAGCTAAATGTAAAAGATTATTATCATCCGGGAATACCGCAAGATATGCAGGTAACTCGGCGGCAGCTAAATGTAAAAGATTATTATCATCCGGGAATACCGCAAGATATGCAGGTAACTCGGCGGCAGCTAAATGTAAAAGATTATTATCATCCGGGAATACCGCAAGATATGCAGGTAACTCGGCGGCAGCTAAATGTAAAAGATTATTATCATCCGGGAATACCGCAAGATATGCAAGTAACTCGGCGGCAGCTAAATGTAAAAGATTATTATCATCCGGGAATACCGCAAGATATGCAGGTAACTCGGCGGCAGCTAAATGTAAAAGATTATTATCATCCGAGAATACCGCAAGATGCAAGTAACTCAGTGGCAACTAAGAAACAGAGATAGAGGGTTGGTCAAGGTGACCAAAAGTGTTCAGAATATCTATATATAATTATATGCAATGCAGTAATGTTCCCGCAAAAAAGTTAAAGCTTTCTGCTGAAAACAGCGAAAAAACGTTGGAAATCACGGAACGCTTGTGATTGGTCAGGGCTCTCGTTCCGCGATTTTCTGCGTACGCTGTTCCGCTCCTTGTGTTCGTACCCTGACAGGATTCATAACCTGATAGTCGTCAACAGATATTATCTCGCTTCGCGGGGCAGAGCCATATGTTCTGTGGGGCAGAGCGACACTTTTTTCTGCGATTCGGTCGTTTTGTGCAAAAACGCGGCGATTCGACCGGAAATAAGTTGGCGCTGGAAGTTCATATTTTTTAATGAACTATAGCTCAAACGATTGCTCCCTGATTGCTCCCTCAGAATCAACAATTGCTCCCCTTTTAAAATGATTATTTTCTAAGATATTTACAAAAAACTAAAATTTTCTAAGTTTCACTCAAAAACAAATTTCTAATAATTCTATGCAATTAAAACCGGTGTAGAACGACTGCTCCTTAATTGCTCCTTATTGCTCCATCATTATTTTAATGATTTATTGCATATTTTATTGAAAAATTAATAAATTAATCATTTCACAAGTGACGCCGCCGCCACCTATCGGCCGCCTATTGTAACTACATGGTTCGGCAGCCAACGGCGGAATATTCAAACGTAATATAACAGCTCTATCGTTTATAACTATATCTCAAACAGTTTAGTCAACATTTTCTATTGATTTTTGCTAAAACAACTGTTTCTCGCTTGCTCCATTGAGATATTCAATTGCTCCATTTGAATAATTAATTTTTAATGACATCTTAGCAAAAGACCACTTATTTTTTTGGAATAACGTATTTCCTATAGTTCTCTGCAAGTATATCTAACATAAAACGATCGCTTCTTAATTGCTCCATCATCCGTAGATTACAAACTCGATTGAGATTGATCAATTATCTTTAGCGTATGCTTTACGTCCTTAAAGGCCATTGCACGTAACAAAGTTTTAGTTTTAATCGTAAGGCCGTAAGAAAATAGACCAATCACAGTCGACTATTCTTCTCGCGCTTGAAGAATAATCGAGTGTGATTGGTCTATTTTCTTACGGCCTTACGATTAAAACTAAAACTTTGTTACGTGCAATGGCCTTTAAGGACGTAAAGCATACGCTAAAGATAATTGATCAATCTCAATCGAGTTTGTAATCTACGGATGATGGAGCAATTAAGAAGCGATCGTTTTATGTTAGATATACTTGCAGAGAACTATAGGAAATACGTTATTCCAAAAAAATAAGTGGTCTTTTGCTAAGATGTCATTAAAAATTAATTATACGAATGGAGCAATTGAATATCTCAATAGAGCAAGCGAGAAACAGTTGTTCTAGCAAAGATCAATAGGAAATGTTGACTAAACTTTTTGAGATATAGTTGTAAACGATAGAGCTGTTATATTACGTTTGAATATTCCGCCGTTGGCTGCCGAACCATGTAGTTGCAATAGGCGGCCGATAGGCGGCGGCGGCGTCACTTGTGAAATGATCAATTTGTTAATTTTTTAATAAAAATGCAGTAAATCATTAAATTAATGATGGAGCAATTAAGGAGCGATCGTTTTATGTTGGATATACTTGCAGAGAACTATACGTTATTCCAAAAAAATAAGTGGTCTTTTGCTAAGATGTCATTAAAAATTAATTATACGAATGGAGCAATTGAATATCTCAATAGAGCAAGCGAGAAACAGTTGTTGTAGCAAAACTCAATAAGAAATGTTGACTAAACTCTTTGAGATATAGTTATAAACGATAGAGCTGTTATATTACGTTTGAATGTTCCGCCGTTGGCTGCCGAACCATGTAGTTACAATAGGCGGCCGATAGGTGGCGGCGGCGTCACTTGTGAAATGATTAATTTATTAATTTTTCAATAAAATATGCAATAAATCATTAAAATAATGATGGAGCAATAAGGAGCAATTAAGGAGCAATCGTTCTACACCGGTTTTAATTGCATAGAGTTATTAGAAATATGTTTTTGAGTGAAAATTAGAAAATTTTAGTTTTTTGTAAATATCTTAAAAAATAATCATTTTAAAAGGGGAGCAATTGTTGATTCTGAGGGAGCAATCAGGGAGCAATCGTTTGAGCTATAGTTCATTAAAAAATATGAACTTCCAGCGCCAACTTATTTCCGGTGGCGATTCGGCCTAAGTTCAACGAAATCGGTGAGGAGTGAACTCTCCTTCAGTATTACCATTATGACATATTTTCTAACCCCAAAAAGTAGTTAATTTACCACAGAAGAAGTCTGTGTAATTTACAGCTTTTTTTACAATTTTGAACCACGACTTTTATCATGTGCTAATTCCGTATAAAATTATTTTGAACATGTTTTATTTTATACGAAATTAGCACATGCTAAAAGTCGTCGATTAGCATTAGATTTGTTGGTAATTATTCAGTTTAGCGTCCTCACCTCCGATTTCGATGAAATTAGGCTTAATCGATTCGTTTTTGCTTAAAACGGAAGAATCTGGCAGAAAAAAGCGTCGCTCTGCCCCACGAAGCGAGATATTTAGCGTTAAAGTTGACGACTCTCAGGTTAGGATTCCTGTCATACCGACGAGATGTAACGACTATTAACCATGCCCTGCGGCACGGTCGTATACACAGGTCTGGCAACTCCGGTGGTGGGGGATGGCTCGCTTATTGAAGCAAGTCGCTGTACTAGATCGCAACGACAGCGCCAGCCAGACAGTGAATTACAAAACACATTTCAGGTTTATATGGTAAAGAAAAAAGTACGGTATAACATTATTATATAAAGGGCAGTTTATTCATTTGTCAATTTTGAAGCTTTTTTTTTACAACAAATTTTTTAGGCAATTTTAAGTTAAAAATCAAAAGTTAATAATCAAAATGTCTGGGTAATCAACATATCGGTGATTGTGAGACATTTATCATTGTCTCGCATGGTAATCGTCCTATGACATTGTGCATTTCTTAACTCACTGGCCGCGATAATCTGAATTATAAAGTATTGAAATTACTTACCTTGAAGTCTTTAGATAACGGGGTAAGCCCTTCGTTGGGAGATTTGCGATTTAACGCGTCAAACAAATCATTCATGCGCTTGCAAAACGCAATTATCAACTCAGCGGCTGTCACTGAACATATAATGGCGGCTGTAGTCGCTGTACTAGATAGTAGCGACACGTGGTGTGGCGATATCATACACTACAAACTTGCTTCAATAAGCGAGCCACCCCCACCAGTCCCACCACTTAAAATTCGCCCGAGTTGCCAGACCTGTGTATACGACCGTGCCCTGCGGCCACTTGCGCATGCTCTGTTAGCTCTGTGGCCACAAGCGCATGCTCAGTGGCCGCACGCGCATGCAAAGTGCGCAAATTTGAAACGTATGTATACTTTTAACGATAAATGAATATAATTATTATGTATTAAATCTTTGCCTTACTAAACAGATGAGTCTACAATATACTAAAAATAGATACAGAAAAGATTAGCAAGACCCCTACGCAAGGTAGGGCGTTGCCCCTCTCTCTACAACCACCCTTCTTGCCAACGCCTGTTTTGCGACAGTTTTTTGTACCAGATGAAGTCTTGTTTTTGCAATAGAAAGGTTGTAACGATACGCTATTTAGGGCATCATTTTAACCTGCCGACGGCCGTATATTTTAAGCTTGCGATATCGGGCCGCCGAAAAAGCCCGACCGCCGCCGAACGCTGTGGGACCGAGACCCACGATCTTGCCCCGCTCCGGATCACCCCGACGCGCGCGCAACGCCGACAACCCTCACTGAACGCAACCGGGGTATAAAACCGGGCTACCGAGCCGAAAACGACGACTCGCTTCCCGGCCAACATCCGATCTGGATTGCTGGGAGCGTGCTCCACTATTCCCCAGAGCAGTCGTACCGAGCGCTCTCAGGCGCTGCTCGAACTCCCGGACCGTCTACCCGTCCATACCTGCGAAGGCGAAAAACCGGGGTGGAGAGCTCTCCGTCTCGGTCGAGTGCTCTCGACGCCGACGCATCCTGTTACTTTCCTGGCCGAAATGGCCGATCCGACTACACGTCGTAAAACCCGAGAAGCCGCGTATCGCGACCACTCCAAAGTCCGCGCGCCGTTTCGCTGATGATCCGCGCGTCTGAATCAAACGTCCGGTCCGTCCGATAGATGACCGCGTCGTACCGTACCGATAAAACGAGACGTCGCTACCGCGACCGCTCCGATCCCGCGTGCCGTATCGTGATGATCCACGCGTACCTGCCGATTTAACGTCCGGGCCGATTTCCGATGAAATGTCCGTGACGATCCGAACCGTACCGATGTATATATATTCGCGCCGTCCGAACCGACCCGATGTCCGGTTTGCCGCGTACTTGTATGTATTTCCGTTCCGACTTTTGCTGGAATTATATTGTATATATCTGCGCCGTTCCAGTCCGGTAAAATGTCCGATCCGCCGCGTAACCGTATGTATATATTTCGTTTCGTCCGTACCGCCATAGATTTAAGTGTATATATCTTTAGTTATAATAAAGTAGCATTTAAGTTAAGATCTCTTGTATAATCGGCGTATGTTATTTTCTCTGACCTCCCTATATCGAACACCTGGCCCGGCGAGCTAGTCCGCGGTTCGATTAAACTACAGCCGAAAGGCAGGTCGTTACATGGCGCCCGAACAGGGACCGTTACGTTACGTCCGAGAGATAATAACACACGCGCGATAAGCGCATAAATAATTGTACACGAGCCAGCTCGTTACCGCGCTCCTCGAAATTTCGCACCCGCGCCCGGAAGACGAGGAACTCAACCCGTGCCCGCCACGGTTGTTCCGTCACCGGAGCCGACGCCCACGCTTATTGCAACAGTCCATCCACCGGAGGATACGCTACCCGAGGGTCAACGCCTAAGGGGATGGACCAAGTCAGAGAAGGAGGGCTACCACTTCGACGGGAAGGACCCCGAAACCTAACGGGGCTTCCTGCGGTGCTGCAAAACCCCGTTGTTGCGCGTTTGAGGCAAAAAGGGTTGACGATCAAGCAAGAAATGGCCTCTCGCCAAAACCGCTAGAAAGACGACCGCCGAAACACGCAGAACAAAGGACCACACCCCACCGACCAGATGCCGGACACGACGAGGACGACCAGACCAGACCAGAATCCCGAATGTGCCTCTAGGTTCAGGCACTCTGAAAGGAGGGGGTGGTGTAACGATACGCTATTTAGGGCATCATTTTAACCTGCCGACGGCCGTATATTTTAAGCTTGCGATATCGGGCCGCCGAAAAAGCCCGACCGCCGTCGAACGCTGTGGGACCGAGACCCACGATCTTGCCCCGCTCCGGATCACCCCGACGCGCGCGCAACGCCGACAACCCCCACTGAACGCAACCGGGGTATAAAACCGGGCTACCGAGCCGAAAACGACGACTCGCTTCCCGGCCAACATCCGATCCGGATTGCTGGGAGCGTGCTCCACTATTCCCCAGAGCAGTCGTACCGAGCGCTCTCAGGCGCTGCTCGAACTCCCGGACCGTCTACCCGTCCATACCTGCGAAGGCGAAAAACCGGGGTGGAGAGCTCTCCGTCTCGGTCGAGTGCTCTCGACGCCGACGCATCCTGTTACTTTCCTGGCCGAAATGGCCGATCCGACTACACGTCGTAAAACCCGAGAAGCCGCGTATCGCGACCACTCCAAAGTCCGCGCGCCGTTTTGCTGATGATCCGCGCGTCGGAATCAAACGTCCGGTCCGTCCGATAGATGACCGCGTCGTACCGTACCGATAAAACGAGACGTCGCTACCGC
Source organism: Harpagoxenus sublaevis (assembly GCA_030770355.1). Classification (NCBI taxonomy): domain Eukaryota; kingdom Metazoa; phylum Arthropoda; class Insecta; order Hymenoptera; family Formicidae; genus Harpagoxenus; species Harpagoxenus sublaevis. The sequence goes on from JASTWR010002399.1 coordinate 10,673, forward strand.
GACCGCTCCGATCCCGCGAGCCGTATCGTGATGATCCACGCGTACCTGCCGATTTAACGTCCGGGCCGATTTCCGATGAAATGTCCGTGACGATCCGAACCGTACCGATGTATATATATTCGCGCCGTCCGAACCGACCCGATGTCCGGTTCGCCGCGTACTTGTATGTATTTCCGTTCCGACTTTTGCTGGAATTATATTGTATATATCTGCGCCGTTCCAGTCCGGTAAAATGTCCGATCCGCCGCGTAACCGTATGTATATATTTCGTTTCGTCCGTACCGCCATAGATTTAAGTGTATATATCTTTAGTTATAATAAAGTAGCATTTAAGTTAAGATCTCTTGTATAATCGGCGTATGTTATTTTCTCTGACCTCCCTATATCGAACACCTGGCCCGGCGAGCTAGTCCGCGGTTCGATTAAACTACAGCCGAAAGGCAGGTCGTTACAAGGTGTTATATCAAAGTCGGGGGGGCGGAGCCCCTGACCCCCCTGGCCGGGGGCTTCGCCCCCTGGACCCCCCTTCGGGGGGCTCCGCACCCCTACCCCCGCCGGGGGGCTTCGCCCCCCTGGACCCCCCATTGGGAGTTTCGCTTACACGTACTACATACTAAGTTGTAAAGCGAGGTCTAGGGCCGGTATTCATAGTCGTCAAGATCGTCTTAAGTAATGTCTTAAGACGCTGATACGGCTCTGTGATTGGTTCATGACATCTTAAGATTGAACTTAAGACGGTCTTAAATAACTATGAATACCGGCCTAGGTGAAGCTCCCAATGGGGGGTCCAGGGGGGCGAAGCCCCCCGGCGGGGGTAGGGGGGCGGAGCCCCCCCGACTTTGATATAACACTTTTCTATTGCAAAAGCAACATCTATTACAAAAACAAGACTTCATCTGGTACAAAAAACTGTCGCAAAACAGGCGTTGGCAAGAAGGGTGGTTGTAGAGAGAGGGGCAACGCCCTACCTTGCGTAGGGGTCTTGCTAATCTTTTCTGTATCTATTTTTAGTATATTGTAGACTCATCTGTTTAGTAAGGCGAAGATTTAATACATAATAATTATATTCATTTATCGTTAAAAGTATACATACGTTTCAAATTCGCGCACTTTGCATGCGCGTACGGCCACTGAGCATACTCATGTGACCACAGAGCATGCGCATATGCCCCCGCGGAGCATGTTCATGTCGCTGCCAGTCGCTACATCGCGTCGGTATGACAGGAATCCTAACCTGAGAGTCGTCAACTTTAACAGTTAATATCTCGCTTCGCGGGGCAGAGCGACGCTTTTTTCTGCCAGATTCGGTCGTTTTGAGCAAAAACGCGTCGATTAAGCCTAAGTTCATCAAAATCGGAGGTGAGGACGCTAAACTGAATAATTACCTATTAGAGTGCTACTTGCAATCTCCTGATTGTGGACAGTTTGATTTAATGTGGACCTTCCTCTAAACTTGTTTCATATTTTAGGACACCAAGCCATGAAACGCTGGGAGTCTTTGAGGACCCAGTGGAGCCGTGAGCACAAGAGAAAACGAGAGTACAAGCCATCTGGATCAGGTGCCTTCGCGGATACTCAGGAATTTCGATTTTATGGGGAAATGAGTTTCCTGATAGCACATTATGTGCCAAGACCGTGAGTATATTTATTGCGCCTCTGCATAGCTTACTTCATTGTACATACTTGTACTGTAATTATGGTGTCATTTTCAGTACTAGAGGCAACATGAATAAAGTGCCAGTGGGCCCCAGTAGTGGTGAGAGTACCAGCTCTAGCACTGGTGCCGAGGTATGTGGTGACTCAGGCCCAATCTATGATTTCAGCTACTCCAGCCAGCTGTGGAACACAAATTTGGTGGGTGATTCTAGTAGTAAGTATATTGCTGCTAGAACTTATTTTTAGCTGTTCTCACAATCCACCGAATGTGTTCTCAAAAGTTTACACTTTGTTTTCAGGTACTGATGAGTCGCTGTTATCTCCACCTGTCGTAAGGAAGTCACAAGTTTCATCTTTAGTAGGCCTACAAGTGTCCCCTGCAACCAAGGACGCAATGCAACCAGGGTCTGCATGGGGCAATGTACCCCCAGCAAATAACAATACATATTTGGTGGATGATTCTAGTAGTTAGTATATTGCTGCCAGCACTTATTTTTGGCTGTTCTCACAATCCACCGAATGTGTTCTTAAAAGTTTACACTTTGTTTTCAGGTACTGATGAGTCGCTGTTATCTCCATCCTTCGTAAACAAGTCACAAGTTTCCTCTTCAGTAGGCCTACAAGTGCCCCCTGCAATCAAGGCCGCAATGCAACCAATGCCTGCACGGGGCAATGTGCCCCCAGCAAATAACAATACATATTTGGTGGATGATTCTAGTAGTAAGTATATTGCTACCAGCACTTATTTTTGGCTGTTCTCACAATCCACCGAATGTGTTCTCCAAAGTTTACACTTTGTTTTCAGGTACTGATGAGTCGCAGTTATCTCCATCCTTCGTTAACAAGTCACAAGTTCCATCTTCAGTAGGCCTACAAGTGTCTCCTGCAATCAAGGCCGCAATGCAACCAAGGCCTGCACGGGGCAATGTGCCCCCAGCAAATAACAAGTTTAAGAGGACAGGTGCAGAGGTAATTGTGCCTCCCTCGGACAATTTTTGCAAAAAGAGGAAGACAGACATTGACCTGAAGATGGACAAGAGTCTCGAATTTATGGAAACTGTTAGTAAAAGGATGGACAATGTACTTGAGAGGAAGGAACAAGAACGATCTGCAGATCCAGAAGTTGATGCTGCAATCAACTTTATAAGAGCCTTACTGAAGAGTAGAGTGAATCCTGAAAATCAGTACAAGTGCATGCGAAAAATTATGGAAATTATTGACCAATTTTCCGATTAGTCCCCTGTGTTGCAAATAGGCACTTGAATTTTGTTTCAACTTTTAGCGTAATCGACTGGAGATGGAATCTAATCCGGGTCAACACAGTTACAAGCGAAATAGAGCGTCTATTGGTCAACGCGGGCGAATCGACCAATAGATATTTGATTTCGCTTGTAATTGGGTTAACTCAGATTGGGTATTTTGATGTTGAGGGGCTTCTGAAAGCTCACTCTCAATTAGGAAGTTATGTAAACAAATGAGAGCCGTAACAATACTCTCAGCATTCTCGACTTTGCAACATTGCAACATATTTGGCCTGTTAGAATTTGCCACTTGAGCACCAATATGCCAAATGCATTTTCGATGACCGTCTGTCGAGAGAGTCATCGAAAATGCATTTGGCATATTGGTTCTCAAGTGGCAAATTCTAACAGGCCAAATATGTTGCAATGTTGCAAAGTCCACATCAGCCGCCGCAGGATCATCACGCTCTTCTAATGCTGCTTCATTCCATCCCCAGTCGATTATGCTATTTGTTTGACGTACTAGTTAGTTTCTCTTCGGTGTTAACTTAAGTTCATTTATTATGTATGCAGATGAGACCAAAGAGTAATGTGCCAAGTATTATTATTATTATAAGTCTGATTATCTTATACATCGTTATTATTATTTTACGTATAGAATACCTTGAGAGCATTATTTATTTTTTATTTTAGTTAAAATAGCGAGAGGCTCTCTTGATTTATTTGAGTTGTAATGTTGAGACCAAAAATAGTGCCTGTACACTTCTAAATATTATGTATTACTTCACCCTGTTTCAAATAAGAAATAGAATATGATCACGTTACATTTCATTATATTCAATTTAAATGTAAATTAATAAGATTTTTATTAATTTTAATTAAAATTGAATGTAATAAAATGTAATCTGATCATATTTTACCTATTATTTTAAACAGGGCAAGAGCAGTTATCTTTATATTCATACATGTTATTTATCGCTTGAAGCATTTATGTTTATATTTGTACATATTACATATATTGCCTCATAAACATAAATGCTTCAAGCGATAGATAACATGTGTGAATATAAAGATAATTGCTCTTGCCCTGTTTAAAATAATAGATAAAATATGATCAGATTACATTTTATTACATTAAATTTTAATTTAAATTAATAAAAACCTTATTAATTTACATTTAAATTGAATATAATGAAATGTAACGTGATCACATTCTATTTCTTATTTGAAACAGGGTGAAGTAATACATAATATTTAAAAATAAACTACAGGCACTATTTTTAATAATAAATGTATTTCTTTGTTTTTTTAATTACTCATGGTATTTGTCATGTTAGCATCCATGGCATTGCATGGAGAGATACAAATTTTATGTTTAGAAGTCTATTCTCATATGTTAGTGGTTACTTTTCTATTTGTGCTACAGAAGGGTTACTTTTCTAAAAGTGGTTACTTTTGTATTGTGCTGAAGGATTTTATATTCTGTTTTGTCATGTTATCTACATGCACATCTGTACTTGCATATGATTTCAATAAAGAGAAATATTTGTACTTTTCATGTAGAAGACTTTATTCAATGTAATATTAAGCAATTAGAACAAAAAAATAATGGTACATACTGTAACAAATTAATCAATAATTCAATAATTAAGAAAAATATTTTCTTTATATATGATTATCCAAAGCTCTCACAAATTGTACTATACATTTCATTGGTGATTGGTACAATACAGCATAAGTGGAATAACTTGAAGTATATGAGGCGTAAAAAAAATATGGTTTATAAAAGTCGGTTTTTGTAAGTAAATATATATTCTTCATTCTTTGTACTTTAAAAGATCACTTCGTATACGTGTAAAAGACACAAATAAATACAAGTATAAATCTGTACTGTTTTATATTATTTAAATTATGTATAAATATATATACAATATATAGGTACATATTTGAAGTAATATGCTTTAAAATATATGTCTTTGTGTTAACATAAACATACATCACAATTAATTTAAGGAATGTATTGTAAGAAGATTTTTAACTGAAATATCTGTAGATAGAAACGTAATGAATAATTTCTAATTAAAGCTTAATCATTAAACTAAACTATGCGCGACTGAATAATTAAATATTTTCGCTGTAACATAAACATACATCACAATTACTTTAAGGAATGCATTGTAAGAAGATTTTTAACTGAAATATCTGTAGATAGAAACGTAATGATTAATGCCTAATTAAAGCTTAATCATGAAACTAAACTATGCGCGACTGAATAATTAAATATTTTCGCTGTAACATAAACATACATCACAATTACTTTAAGGAATGCATTGTAAGAAGATTTTTAACTGAAATATCTGTAGATAGAAACGTAATGATTAATTCCTAATTAAAGCTTAATCATTAAACTAAACTATGCGCGACTGAATAATTAAATATTTCCGCTGTAGATGTGTGCACATGCCAGTTTTTCAAGCGTGATCAAGTATATAGTAAGATTTAACACTACCCGTTTGTTTCCTGTACAATCTGCCACGAAACGAGTGCGTTTCGATCTTGCCAAAGTTCTGCTTATCAAAACTATTTCAATATTTTTAACGATGGCTTCACGGATTGTGGATAGAATCCAAAATTATATCTAGGTTGTTCAAGGAACACAAATGTGAGAATGGTTTGCGGTGCTAATCGGATAAATGCAGGTACGTAGCCCTAAAATAACAATTTTTATTTAAGCTTGACGACTAAAATTATTTATTAATATCGATATAGGAGAGGATCTTGCGTCAATCATACTTACTTTAAAGAAAGCCAGTGGCCCAAGTTTGGCAGTATATAGGAAGATTTCCATTACATTCTATACAAAAAATAGTAATTGTAAGTTAAATTATCTTTTTCTTTTTAGTTTATTCCATTTTGGATGTACTTTTACCTTAAATTCTCCAGGCTTAGCGTTCATTGCTCGTGTTTTTAGAACGTCTAAAGGTTGCGTAAGCGTTGTCGCAATAGCACCCTATTAAAAAGGAAAAATAATATAAAAAATTATCGCTCTTAAAGCGCATTATGGACTTGGAATTTGGGATGACGAATCTCAGTATTCACAGATACTCACTGCCGATGCACTAGACAAAACGTGTGTTGAAGGATTATCCCGAAAATAGCCAGTCTGTAACAGCATCGTTTTAATCTGGTCGTACAAGCTCAATTGTCCGATAGTCATCAGCGCTGCTCTCATGGTCGCGGTCGAACATCCACTGAACAATTTGCGGACCCCTTCTTGTTGGATTACACGGAACAGTCCATCCAGAGCATGCTTATAGCTGGGCGACAAAGGAATATATTAAACAGACTAGCAAAGTATAGTAAGTAAGCATAAGGACATCAGTTCCTGCTTTCGTCTTAGTTCTGGCGCTACTTTGATATCATTCTGCATGCGTACATTAATCACATCGCCGGGAGTCCGAAAAACACCGCCCGTAGCACCCGAAACTCCAGCCAGCAGCAACTTTTGGTAAAATGGTAATGGATGACCAGACGACTGAAGCGTCTGTTTGCCGACGTATGATTTCAACAACATGACCTGTGTATAATAAATTGAGAAGAAAAACGGGGGGTTTATACATATAAATAGCGCGTGTAAGGTTTGCATGTACCGACCTCGTACGCGCCGAAGCTTATTGTAGAGTATGTAAGTTGGCGAAGTAGGGAAGCACTGAGTCCATTGTATAAAACTAATATTCTCTGTTTCCTATTTATTTCGATAGTAGAATGTACTATCAATAGCTTGCCTTCCTGTTGAGTTTGCAAGTGAACATGGAAGAAAGATGCGAACATTCAGTCTTCAAATGCAGTCTCCGCAACGTGTCTACATATAAAAACAATTTATATTTATTAATTATTTGAAACAATTTTTGATTATACAAACTGATTGACAAGTATAATATCTTTTGCCATTTCCTCGACAGCACACGATATCCTATGGACGTCCATTGGAGTCCATTTGAAGTTCCTGGACTTCAAATGGACTCCAATGGACGTCCATAGGATATCGTGTGCTGTCGGGGTTCTTACTACCAAGTTAAAAAGTACTGGTTTAGAAAAGGGATATAAAAAAGACCTTCAGTAAATACAGAGGATGGGTCACGCATGCAGCAGCTGCGGAAGAGATGCTACCGAAGTACCAGCGTGATAATTTTTTACTCTTGTCAGCCATTGTTCTACTTATCTTTTCTATCTTGCATGAAGCAATAATTAGGAACATATCTGTTACGTTAGCCTTGGTGCTGGCACTGATAAATTAATGTATGCTAATAAAACGGAATGTCAATACATCGTGTAGAAACGTCGGCTCCCACATCAATGTTGAAAATAGTTTACAGGAATAGTGTACAGGAAGAGAAGAGGAGGGAGCCTGTGGCAGCACGGCAACGAGCGAGCGATGGCAGAGGAACGCCTCCGTTCCAGTCGACAGCTGGACTCCGACTCCTGTAACAAATTAATCTTAATACACAAAAATACTGACATATTATGTAAACTTAGCAAGACACTTGCTAAGTTTGCATAATATGTCAGAATTTTTGTGAAAATATGAAAATATGTAAGATTTATCAGTATTAATAAGTATATGTAGCATTTATCAGTATTAAGTATATACTTAATACTGATAAATGCTACATATATTTATTAATACTGATAAATCTTACATATACTTAATACTAATAAATCTTACATATTTTACAGTGGACCCCTCACAATAGGCACATCTCTGAGCGCATAGTCATACTGCCATATGACCTCACCAACTTCAGTTAAAAAAAAATCTCTCAGCTTATCTCTCTGGTTGATGACTGCTCTGCCAGGGTTTAGCCCTCCCAACCTACCAACGCGATGCAACACACCTCCTTCCTGAACTTCATTTCGCCACTGACCATTTACCAAGGGCTCGCCATTAGGTCCTTCTCCATCAACTAGGCCCGGCGCCAAATAATTTCGATGTTGAGGGGCCTCTACAAGCTCACTCTCAATTAAGAAGTTATGTAAACAAATGAGAGCCATAACAATACTCTCAGCATTCTCGACTTTGAAACATATTTGGCCTGTTAGAATTTGCCACTTGGACACCAATATGCCAAATGCATTTTCGATGACTCTGCGGGCTCTCGACAGACGGTAATTAAAAATTCTTTGCGGTATTGTGAGTGCTCGCAAAGCAGGATCCACATCAGCACCTGCAGGATTTTCATCAGGCTCTTCTAATGCTGCTCTATTTGGGGCTTCATCTTCTTGCATATCTTGCCTCCTACGTCCTTTCGGCTTTGCATATGGCCGCATCATATAAGGTTTTAAGGGGAAAGCTTCATCTCCAACAAACGAAAATGGGAATGGTTCAACCCCACCTGGTAGGGGCTCTGATAGAGGTAGATCCGCAGTTCCTTGCTCCAAAGCAGTTCCAAAATTGCAGTTGGCCCAAATTGCACTATCACTCATTGAACCTGAGAAGTTATAGTTTGTTTCAATTGGCAATCAAGAAGCAGTGGTCAGACATCAGAGGAATGTTCATACAAAGCTGAATGTTTTTAATAAACAGTTCACAAATGCACTTACCATAAAATCCTAGGTCCACCCACGTGAATACATAATTTGCATCACATGCAGCCATCAGAACAATTGAAAAAAACTTCTTGTAATTGAAAAACTGAGAACCGGAATTTTTGGGTGCCTTGATTCTCACATGTTTTCCATCAACGGCGCCTATGCAGTTTGGAAAATTGCACTTCTGCCAAAACCCATCAGCCACATTCCTCCACAAATCTTTGGTCATTGGTGGCAAATAAATTGGCTGTAGAGCACTGATTATGGCCTCGCATGTCTCAGGTATGATTTTGTACGTAGTTGATCTACCGATCCTAAAAGACCACTTCTTTCCCCACACGCTGTCAGCGTGTGCCAAATACCTGCACAAAAATACAATTACACACATAACTTGATGTTCATTGCACAGTTTAATTTACCATTGTCTGACAAAAATTAATACAAACCCCAGAGTGAGTGCAAGTCGAAGTTCAGGAGGAAACGGACGTCTATTGCTTCTCTTTTGCAGGAATGGCGTCACTTTGTCCAGAAGCCAATCAAACTGTTCAGGTGTCATTCTGGTATACTGCTTGAATTCTTCATGATCCGTCGTTTTCAGCTCCTGAAAAAGACGTTGGAACTGTCCCAAATCGTTGAATTGATTGTTGAGTGGACGCCGCCACCATCGCCTGGAACACAATTTTTGAACATTGAACATAATTATATTAACTCTGCACAAACTAGGAACCACAGGATACACGTTTCTCACGAGGTCAAAAAATGAGAAAGTTGCAAAATAAAATTGTGTGGGCATACTAACCTAAATCCTCCTTTTTGTTTCGCTATACGGTATAACATTATATTAAAACGGTGGCACATTAACATGAGCAAAAAGAGTAACATTAACTCTTCCTCGTCCATATTGAGTAAATATATGCTCGGTTGCACTAATAAAATATGTTTATGCAGTACAAGTAGTTTCGTAGGCCGGTATTCATAGTCTTCAAGATCGTCTTAAGTAATGTCTTGAGACGCTAATACGGCTCTGTGATTGGTTCATGACATCTTAAGATTGAACTTAAGACGATCTTAAATAACTATGAATACCGGCCGTAGATTCTTGTATGTAAC